>MJUU01044856.1:95819-121828 GCA_002080025.1 Modiolus philippinarum
TTATACTTTGCATTTGTTTAATTATCAGTATGTAGTTTACATATAAAAAATAAAAATTAGGGGTCACCGTTGAAATAAGAGAGAAAAATTGCAAAATGTTAATTTCTCCAGTGATATCTTTGTTAAATTATTTTATCAAATTATCTCCCTTGAATAATTTCTGTGTTCTGTAAATCCAGCGACAGATTTTAAGCTGGTGTATTTTAGCTCACGTTTTTGTAACAAACATGTTATAAAAATGATTAGGAATATAAATTTTAAATACATTTGAACTTTTTTTTCATTTTAAATAACTATTTTGTTAAATTTCTTATTGAATGAAACCTAAATGAACAATTATTAGACAAAAATGGCGGAATAATACCACTGAGACACCTTAATTTCATCCCTCAAGAAATTCTATGGCCGTCACCATAGCATCATTGAAAGATATGACGTGTCAGTATCCCAAATGAAAGTGGACATTTTCAGCTAGATTCACGTCTTCCCGGATTTGACTACCGACTTTGACATTTTCCCGGATTGAATCACTCACAGTGTGACGGGTGCTGTTAACAGAGCAGGACATGCTTACCCTTCCGGAGCACCTGATGTCACTCTCAGTTTCACTGGAGTCCACACTGTGAGTGCCTTTGTTCTGAATGTTGTGGTTTCTGGTTCTGTGCTTTGTGTCTGTCTGGCGTCATTGTTTTTGTGTCTAACGTCATTGTTTTCTGTGTTCTCGTTTTTGCCCTGTCTTTGGACTTCGATTTTTGTGCATGTCACCCCTTTGTTCCTTCGGTATTCTACTGCCGTTGTTTTAGAACTATTTTTAACATTTTCGATTTAAACTCAATACCGATTTCAATAGGAAACTTCAGTTTTCATGCGAAATACCAGGTTACATGCCAAATTCTATGAATACTGATCGAGAAACCCTAGATTCCGAGCGAAGAACTAAGTATTCCGCATTTTTATGACAATCGTATACGATACATTTATCTCATGAACGTTTAATGCGATCTAAAATTCGATGCAAACTCCAGATTGGAAATTTTCTGCGGAATACAGATGGAAACCGAATCACAATCTGATAAATTATAAAGATTCTATAATCCAAAACTCCATTTAACCCATTTTTAGCCCCTTTTATGAAATGGTTTGGCCATAGTCACAAAGTAAAAACAAAACCCGGATTACTCGTTATCCAAGAAACATTATGCGAGAACTAAAGTAATTTGTCCATAGACAAAAAACCTTATGTTTAACTATCTTTTGGCCTTTTTCTGAAGAAGGCGGGGCGATGAATCCAAAATCAGGACCCAAGTTTATGATTTCTTCAAGAAATGTAATACCAAAAATTTATAATAATTTGTCCCCTAGAACCAAAGTTATGCTGTCAGTAGATCCCAACCTCGACAAAGCTGCTAGCACCATAACATTTTCGATCGTATAAAATAATTTAGGATGAAAATGTATCTACAAAAGAAATTGCGTAAAAAATAAACAATTTTGCTTTCTGTTGTCGAATTCCAAAATCTTTCTACTACAATGATTTAACGAATGAGAGTGATAAAAAAATTGAAAGTCCACTGTAGCAATTTCAAAAAGAACGCTAAACAATTGAACTAATAAAATAGCTAAGCAATATTTTAACATTCAAACACAGTTCATTCTGTATATACTGGTTTTGGTTTCGGTTTCGGTTTCGGATTCAGTTTCGACGATGAATAGTAAAAATGTCTAATAAAAATTATCACTTTTAATCACTTATTGATTGGATATGGTTAGTGATAAGATAGTGAAAATGATGACTTTCAAATAAAATTCACCAGTAATATTTAACTATGTTCCAAGCTGGTGGCTATATTTTTTATCAGATGTGAACAAAATAAGCAATATTTCTAAGGATTTTTCCATACAACGTTATTCATTCATGTAACTTTGGCTTGAATTTCATTAAGTAGTATCAACAAAAGTGGATGTAAAATGAGAAAAGTTAACGGACAAATGGACTACAGACCTAAATTGATGACAAAAAGCCTCTCTATTATCTCACCTCCACAATCTAAGACTATAGATCTACTTCCTGGTTGGAATGTTTGAAATCTATTATCGTCCTTCTCTACTGGCATGTATTTACAGAACATGGAGGCTGCCTCTGGTTCTAAAGCTAATAATAAGTGATCTTTATCAATCCCAGCCTGTAAAACAAATTAACGTATAATTAGAAGATGATGCAAGTAAACTATTCAGTAAAGTTAATCATTTACAGTTTCTGGTGTTGTTAATACAGTGTTTGATTAAATTCACAGTAACTTCGGTGTTTAGTTATTTGTACTACCATATTCACCGAATGGATTTAATTATCCCTGCACTTTTCTGAAGAAAATGCGGGGATATTGTTTTGGTCCCGTCCGTCCGTCCTTCTGTCTGTTAGATGGACCTTGTCAGTGGAACTCCTCGATCATTTTTTGATTTAGTGTTTTAATTTTGTCATAGAATTGTTGCATATATGCTGCAGATGCGCCATAAGCTTTTGGATTTTTGATATTGGTCCTGGTGCAAACAAGAAGCCCCAAGATGTCTATTTTGACGAATGTGAGCTTGTCACTGGAACTCCTCATACATTTTTGGATTTTGTGTTTTGATTTTTATAAAGAATTGTTGCATATATGTTGCAGATGCGCAATGGGCTTTCAGATTTTTGATATTGGTCTTTTTTGCAAACAAGAGGCCTCAAGAAGTCTATTTTAAGACATGTGAATTTGTCAGTGGAACTCATCCTAAATTTTTAGATTTATATATTCAATTTTGTTATAGAATTGTTACATATTGTCTGAATATGTGCAATAAGCTTTCGGAATTTTGATTCCTGTTCCAACTTTGGTAAATTTCCTGAAAAATTTCAAAGACTCATATTTTTGAAGTTTTAGCATATAAACTTGTTTTTTTGGAGGATGGTTTGGAAAAAAAATGAATTTCTGAATACTTAGAAATCTCAAAAATGATTCCAATTTTGGTAAATATCCTAAATGTCTCGTTTTTAATTCTACCTTGCAACCATACTTTAGGAATTTCCTTCAATTATGACAAAACATTTTCACCAATTTGATTTCCAAATTTTATTCTAATTTTAGACCACTTTGGTTATGTTTTAAAACATCTTTGAGTTTATGGTCTTCCAAACGTTTAGATTTTATCTGCACTGATGAGACATAAGTTGTCGAAATGCGCATATGCAGAAAGTAAATTCACCGTAACTTCGGTATTTAGTTATTTGGTAAACTTCCAGCAAGACTCAAAGACCACTTATTTTGGGAATTTTACCCAGCAACCATATATCCTTATTTTCCTTTTTAGTAAAATACCGACTATCTATTATTTGATTTCTACAATATTCAGAAAAATTAGGCCCAGGGTCAATAAACACGTTTTCTGTGTCAAGCAGGGCAGAGTGGGGATGGCCATCATTTCTGATGGCACCACTTCTAGTTTGAAATGTTTTTCATTATGGAGACACTACAAAGCATGAACTGCCATTTGCACACACCAAGTTACAATTTTATTATTTTAACTTATACCTTAATTGTTTTTTCTAATCAAGGACAGAGAATCATGAGTAATGTAACTGTTCCTGTATTTCCATGTACGACCAATGGATTAAAGTCTGTTCCACTTCCTTTACATAATGGGAATTCATTTCTGCTGACTTTATTATTGCATATTTCAGCACCGGATTTTGCATAGTTTTGTAAAAAATATTTTACACTTCTAGAACCACTTTTAATTTGATGGTCTTCAATACATATGGATAGAAAAAAATACTTTTGAAAAATGCCCCGTGCTTTTAAAGGGATAATATTTTCGGCGAACAATTATGGACAAGACTCAACCATTCTAAAATAGGTATTAGCAGGTATTCCTGAAGTCAGTTGATAAACAAGTCTCACTTTGACCATGTGCTTGGTTCCCCTTTTAATTCAAGAAAAAACATACCTGTAGATGAAATAATTCAACAAAATACCCCAACATGTAATTGAAATATGCATGTATTAAACACAAAAGAAATATTTGAAAGAAATCGTTAATGTACTGCTAGTTTCTATTCCGTGTTTACAAACAATAAGTCCTTGGTTACAATTGTTAACCCTGCACGAGTACACCTTGCTATTTTTATATAGGTCAACTCGATTCATCTATTTCATCAAGTTACTTGGTCACCCTTAAAAACGGACAATCCATCACTTAGAATTTTCACCTTTTTAAAAAAAAATGTAAAAATGCACATTACTGCAGACTCTTGTGCATGCCGTATTCGGCGAATTCAGCATTTTTCAGTTATGTATGGTCATTCCTGATTATCATTCCTGATTAACATACCAAATATGATAAAGATTAGTGCACAAATAAAGCTGAAATCGAAAGATTCCCATTATCTAAAGGAAGAGAAACAGACTTTACCATCAAAAGATCTTATGTTCTTAAAAGTGTTAGCTTAAATGACAAAATAAATTCAAATTACTATTCTACTTTGTTCGAGCTGTCATTTAGAAGAACATGTAGTCTTCTATTAGAGTGACCTAAATTACATAGATGTACTAATACAGCAGGTCATACTTATCCTCCCCGATAATACTCAACAGGTTTTGTAAGGGTTTTACTACACTCTTTCTTTGTTTGTTTGTGACTCGAAGTTCAGTTGTATCTTCTTATTTTGTTGGTGTGTAATTTCTTATTGTCTTCTTTTCTATTATCTGTGTTATTCAATAAATTCATAATAAATATATCCTAGAGTATCATCCCACCCATTTCGTTTTTTACCCGCCTAAAAATTTTATTTTGATTTTTGGCATATTTTGGTAAATTTCTTTTAACATGTTTAAAATGACAACATTAGTAGTGAAGCACGTTACCCTAGGACACTTTTCTTCCCATAGACCTAATGTTAAAATCCCGAAATTCTTCCCGATTTTGCAAAAGAGCTAATTAACCACGCCCATTTTTCCTTATATGGTCATCTATGATCCCTACTTCCAAGCGTCAAGAACGTAGAGCACCGTGAGCGTAGCGAAATGGTGTGAGAGTGGTGTGACGATTGGGGTGAGGCAACTGAGTTCAGTATTCTAACCCAAAACTCTTATTGTTTATCCTGTTTTTATGCTTCGTCTTTTGTTTTCCTATTACGATCTCTGTTATTTCCCTTTGGTTTTTGTACTATGGAGTCCATGTTTTGTTTTGTCCTAACGTTACCCCAGCTTTTGCACCTGTTTATTGTTGTACTCCGATCTGTATTTTTATTGTTTTTTTTCTTTTATTGTTTCCTTTATCTATAGGCTTTTCATTCTATAAGGCAATAAATAATCAACTAATTTACAGATATATACATATTTTTCCCCATCATGAACCATGCATGGGTCGGAGAGCCATCCACATGATGCCTGTACAATTTAAAATCCATACGGTCTCGTGCTATAATCGTCCATGGCCACTCTTTTGTCAAAAACGATTCTATAGTCTTTATTTTGATATACGGTCAGGAGTTTCATATTGTCTCGTATGATCCGGAAATTATCGTTCATGGTTTTCACATCGTTTCTGTTGTTTATCACCATGTCTTTAATCGTATCGAAGTTGCTGATCAGGGCATTGTTGTAGTTCAGTGTTATTTCCTTCACTTTACATGCAGTTTCGGTTCCATCGTTGTCCGGTACTGCTAATCTGTAGGCATAGTTCTTCGGTCCATCGGTAACAAACTCTTTAATTCTATTCCCAGCTATCTCATCTGTCAGTTCTCCTAAGTAGTCTCCTAGTTCTGGTTTCCAATCCCCGGATTGCGAGGTGAACACTACTGAGGCTGTATCTGCGTAGATTGCGCGGTCCAGGCTCTCCAAATAACTGTACAGGTTTAGTCTTGCCTGGGCTGTAGTATAGGCAGCAATGACCACATTGGTCCGTCCCGAGTCTTCGACGAATTCTTCTTTGTATCAATATCTTCCTCCAATCATCGTATCACTTACGAAATTAATACCGATCAGAATGATTTGGTCACTAGTTAACAAATCAACATAGTCGCTTGGTTCGGAATAGTTTTTTATCTGTGGCGTACTAGATCTTTGGCCGAATTTCCCCCAGAAGCTGTTTAACATCAGTTTGGCTTGAGCTCTCAATTCTGGATTTTTGTGAATTCTGTTGTAATCCAGCAATATTCCTTCTCTGTCGTAGTAATCTCTGATATAGTTATGTTTGTCATCTTCTGTTTTACACCATTCTGGCCATCCACTGGCTTCCTGTTTCATTTTCAGGAAAGTGTTGACGTATTCGGTAAAGAGTCCTGTCTTAGTCGTTTGATCGTATTGTTCCGTGTCAAAGTGCCAGACTTTATAGATTCTGTCTATCTAATATCCTTTCTTCAACGCTTTCTTTAGTTCATCGGTGACCCAGGTTCAGGTCAAAGCACTTTCCTCGTCTATGTGTTGACACGGCGTTTGTTGACTGGATTCGGCACAGGTTTTACATAACGTGAACAATAGTTTGTTGTTTATTTTTGAAGAGATTACCGTGATGTAGAGTCCTCTCGGTGGAAGTAGTTTGCATTTTATGAGTCTTTCGTATTGCTGTATATCTTTGAAATTCTCCGTGATGATGGCTGGGTGTCCTACGGGTATCTTGCCGGTCTTGTTGATGTAGGGGAACAGTGAAGTTACGTCGTAGTAATCAATGTTTTCACCGTCAGAAGCTTCTTTGTACATTGTAAATGCTTCTGTACGTCCTCCGTAAAAGGCATCTCTGGGTTCCAATGGGTAGACATATTCGAGGGAATTTACGAAACCTCGTATGTGAGGATCACTCTGTATTTCTCTATCAAAATCGCACTCCCATACACTGACGTAGATATAGCCTTGGTCTTCTAGGTATTTTTTCTTATCCAATGTACGCTGGTGAAATTCATTCATGGTCTGCCGTTGACTTGATTGACGGTCGAGGCACTATAACAACGTAAACATCCGTGCCAGAAACAACCGTTGTATTCAAAGACTTTATTGTCGTGGTATCCATCGACTCTGTATGCACCGATTTCCTCCTCACCGCCATAACGAGCGTGGTGTATCCGAATACCGTGTACTTCAGATAGATGATGTAGCCATTTCATTGCTTTAATGGAGTGTTTCTCTTCGGGTCGATAGCCGAGGGCGGGTATGATACCTATCGTGTCCGGTTTTAAAAACAAAGTGCGAAACACCAAGTTACAAGCCAATGCTATGGTAATGCATTGTTGGAATGGATCGATTCCTCCGTATCCCTTAGTGGATATCATTTCCATGAATAATTCTCGGAACTTGAGACAGGCTTTTCTCAGTATGTCCACATCGGAAGGGCAATAACTCAACAGTTCTTGGTGTAAGTCGAACATTTACTTCCAGTGTGCGTTGTACCATTCGAAGAAGGCGCTTCTCTCATCGAGTTTCATTTTTTCTGGGTTGTAGTAGTGTATGTCCGGTAAATGATTGAGTATCACGGATTGATTTTCTTTAGTGTTGAATAGGTGAGGAAAGTATCCTTGAGCTCATTCAAGCCAAACATTTTTGGTAGTTTGGATAATGTCATCGGTAAAAAGTTCATTGAGTCAATAATTCTGATGTTGCAGTCAGGTACGATGATGGCCATATTCTTCGTTCCATTCGGAATCACATCTGGTAATATTCCTTAAGTATACAAGTAGTTCAAAACAGGATAACTGTCGTATCCTTTAAGGTTGTGGCACAGGACGGTAGGTCCGTTGTTTTTCCAGAAAACGGCCATTGGCAGAAGTGGTCGGTGGTTTCAGGTCCTGTAAATACTAGTCGTTTTTCCCACATTCTACACAGGACGTGTGTTGATTGATTCTGTTACTCATACACTTCAAGCATACTTTGTGTACCACACAGATTCGGCCGGTGTTCGTAGGAGCCACATTTGAAATGTTTACAGTTTGAACATTTATAGGTATCATCGGGCAAGTAACCTTTGTCGCATTGGACAAGGTCGTCCTGGGTACATTCGAAATCGAAGAAAATATAAGTCTGTTTCGTTTGTCCATCTTTGGTATTGGCAGATAACATGTAGCACTGATGTCCTGATGGGTAAAAATCTTTACAGATCTAGCAGTAGACGTTTCCACGCGTATGATCTCCCCTGCGTTTATTGACAGTCTTTCCACTTGTAGTAACTGTTACAAATGGAATGTCCGGCCTTAGTAGATTGCTTGTGCAAAATGAAGCTAAGTGTTCCTTTAAAATATCTCCCATATTCGTTACACGGTATCCATTCATCTTCTGATGGTTCGTGAATCTTACGACAATAATGGCATACGTTATTGCATGAATGCTGCTTTTTATGGTCGTATCCTTAATTACATCTATGACAGAAGTAGACGCGCGCTTGACAGGAAACCCGGCATGCTTGTGATCACATCGTAATGGTTCTCATGGTAAAACAGGTAGATCTTGTTCTTGGCTTCGGGTCCTTTGTATATAACAGTGTGGAAATGCTCTTTGGAGACAACGTGAATTTGATACTCTGGTAGAACTGCTTGGAATTGTTTGATCTCTTCGATACCACATTGTTGTAAAGGTACTCCTGCTTTAGCATGTAACTCTATTGCCAACTCTTCCTGATATTCTCCCATTTTTCGTGTCCGTCAATTTTAGCTTTAGCTGTAACGATCGCTCTAGCACAACACAGGTCGTCTTTGTTTTTTATCTGAATGATGGAAGTTTTACTTCCCAGGAACCTTTTGATATCGATGTAGTCTGTTTTTTTTCTTCCGCTACCCGTTGGCATACTGATGTGTGTGACTTCCATTTCCACATCTTCCGTTAATGTAAATTTTTCGTTGGATTGCACAACGCGTTCCACCTCGTCCAATAATAAATTACTGGACAGTTGGTCCACCCTCATGAACGGCATGTCAATGGGGAAGTCAAGATTTGGTGTCTGTAGTGAAATCTGCACTAAGTCTTCTGGCTTTGTAAATGTGGTCACTTTCTTCAAGATGGCATCGAAAAGCTCGTGCAGCGTTTGTAGTACTTGTTGAAGGCTCTGGACGTTGATCTCTTTGAACTGGATTTGGTACTGGGTAGCCGTGGTTTGAAATCTTGGTGCATTTTTTCGACCTTTGATCTTTAACTCGAACATGTCCTCAGGCTTTTAGGGTTTAGTACTAGCTCCTTGTACTTGATGTCTTTCCTGAGTGTGACGCTCTAAAGCAGATGGTCGGCAGAACGTGGCATGGCATTCCATACATTGGTATCTTGGCTTGTCGTGGTATTTCAGATGTGCTTCCAAGTTAGCTTTTCTTGTAAAGCGCTTAGGGCAAATCGTGCAGGCAAAGGTCATATGGTGTCTAAACATGCATTCTATAGTGACTCAACAATTCTCTTCTGCTGTCAAAGGACTGGTGACAATATCCGCATGAATGCATCTGCAAAAGATAATACACATAACTATATTATGTATTATTGATTATTATTTAATTTTGTGTTATTGATAACCAATTAATTCTGTATTATTAGTTACTTATTTGTGCTCTTTTGAAAACTTTATTGTTCAGTCAAACTTTAATTTCAAAACTTCATATTCAGCTTTATTGTAATTTTAAATTAAGTGGACTTACCTTTGTTCTGTTTATCTTCACTGGGAACGTCTGTTCAATTCGGTTGTTAGTTGCAGAATGAGGAAGGTAACGATGGTTCTCATTGGTCGGTTATATTTGTCACGGGCTTTGTGATTGGTCAATTATTCTGTGTTCTGATTGGCTGGATTTATCACAAAGTCGGCGTGTGATTGGTTGAATTCCCTGCAATTTGATTGGTCGGTTGATTTCTCTTTTGTCATGTTTCTTTTAATAAGTTGAATATTCCAGAAGATGATGCAATCGATCGATTTTCAAGTTGTACCAATCGGTGATTCTATTGAATCATACAGACTATCATTACAAGAGTTTTTCATCTGTGAATAATTTATGAATTGAATTGATTTTAATTAGTGTTAGATGTATTGATTTTCTACTTAAATTTCACAATTTTCTAACATGATTCGTTTATTTTCATCTTAGTTTAACATTTTTGTAGCTGTTTTGTATTTTAATTTGCAATTTTGTAATTTTTATCACACATGTCTTGTTTATTTTCTTGTCCGTTATACAATTTTATAACTATTTTGTATTTTGTTTGGCAATTTTTCAAATTGTATCACATCTGTTTTGTTATTTTTGGGTTTTCGTGACTATATTTTATGTTGTTTTATAATTTTTGTTAAGATTATGTATAAATTTTATTTTTACTTTGTGTTTTTGCATTATTTGTTTCTAGTTGTATTGTTAATTTTTGTAACAATTTCCGTTTTAGTTCTATTTTTCTTTAATCTTGTGCGTTTTTCAAGGTAATTCCTGGTTTCTGCGGTGGCGAAACCTATTTTTGTTCTGTGGAGCGGTGAAATTTACGCTTTTAGCGTTTCTGTGGCGGTGAGACCTATTTTTCTTCTGTGCGGCGGCAAAATTGACGCTTTTAGCGTTTAAAATCGAGAATTGCTGAATTTGTTCTTAATATTTTCAGTTTTCTACGGTGGATAAGCGGCTTTTGCTGCTGCTGCTGCTGCTGGGTCTAGTCATAATATTGCTGCTGCTGCTGGGGTGTTTGTGACATTGCTGCTGGGCGGCTTGGGATATTACTGCTGTTCATGGGTTTATTTTACTTTTCCTAAAGTAGTTGCAGGGAAGGGTTTAATCACATGTTACTCAAGGAATCAAAAGAACAACAAAGTCATTATCAATTTCAGAGTTTATTTTCTCCGTCATGAGACAGACACGGGTCGGAGATCCACGTGCAGTCTTTACATTATATCTGGAGTTAAAGTCCATTCAACTGGATGTTGTTTTCTTCTGCATCTTCTTGGTTCGGGATTTGTACTGTCTCGAAGGATCTGTTCATTGGTTTGTTGGGTATGATTCCAATGTGATGGTAAAACCATTCATGTTGTTAGGTTGGACTGGAGTGTCTTCTATACTTTGATGTTTGGTGCGTTGATGGCAGAGTAATCTGTCCTTTCTACTGCATTTATGTCCACATTCTTCACAAGGAAACGTGTGAGGCTTGAACTTATGTGTATTAATGTGTCTTTGGAGATTATCATTTCTACTAAAGATTTGGTGGCATATTCCACAATTTGGTCTTAGTGGTTTACTTCTTCTCTCAGTCATACAATAAGGCACAGTTCTGGACATCTTATAGAGTTTTGCTGTTTTCATACGTCTCAGTGGTTAACTTTTTCTTTCAGTGTGGTGGTTAGAGGCAGTTCTGGACATCTTGTAGAGTCTTGCTGTTTTCATTGGCTCTGTTCAGATCCTGAAATTTTGTAATGTATAGGTAATGCCTCGCTTTTTATACGTCTGTTCAGTTCTAAGGTTAGAAGCAGAATGGAAACTTTATTGATCATATCTTGTTAAATAGGTTGTTTGGATTGATAGACCCTAACAGCCATACCATAAGAGATAGAGATTTATAAATGGATTCAACGTATTTAGAATGACAAAGTTACCCCAAAAGCATATATTACATGTGTATATTATTGGACGTGAGAAAAATCGTATTTTGGACAATCCCCGACATTTTGGACCCTCAAAACACCCCAAATATTAGATATAGGACTTAACACATGTAAGAATTCAATTCACATGGTCAAAGTTACCCTGAATACATATATAAGATGTCTTTAGTACTTGACTTAGGAAAAATTGAAATTTGGGTCTTTCACGAAATTTTCGGCCCTTATAACACCCCAACTATTAGACATAGGTCTTTATACATAATAACTAAATACCGAAGTCACTGGGAATTTACTTTCTGCATATGCGCATTTCGACAACTTATGTCTCATCAGTGCAGATAAAATCTAAACGTTTGGAAGACCATAAACTCAAAGATGTTTAAAAACTGATAGAGAACAAATAATCAAAGTGATCTAAATTTCAAGAAAAAATCAGCTAAGGACAGAGCTGTGCATGAGGGAGATACTCCTTAGTTTTCAATAAAATTTACAAAATTTTAGATATTGGAAGGTTTCAAAAAAAAAATCGGCTTTCGGGTCAGCACCGAAGTACTGACTACTGGGCTGGTGAATACCCTCGGGGACTAACAGTCCACCAGCAGTGGCATCGACTCAGTGGTAACAAATAACTAAATACAGAAGTCACTGGGTATTTACTTTCTGCATATGCGCATTTCGACAACTTATGTCTCATCAGTGCAGATAAAATCTAAACGTTTGGAAGACCATAAACTCAAAGATGTTTAAAAACTGATAGAGAACAAATAATTAAAGTGATCTAAATTTCAAGCCAAAATCAGCTAAGGACAGAGCTGTGCATGAGGGAGATACTCCTTAGTTTTCAATAAAATGTCACCTTTCAATTTAGATAGTCAAAGTTACCCCGAAAACATATATGACACGTCTATATTACTGAACCTAGAAAAAAATGGTATTTTCGTCCATTTCCGAATTTTGGGCCCGATTATCCTTCAAACGGTAGGAGATAAAGCCTTGAAACCTTCACCAATCGCTTTGAAGCTCAAAGTTACCCCAGATTGATATATACAATGTACAGAAAGCGTACGGTAACTCGGAAAATTGCAGTTAAACATAGTAGTAGGAGAATGGACGGACATACCCCCTTTTTTACGCAGTAAAAAGCTAAAAAGTTATACTTCAAACATGTTTGGACTTGAAATAGGTGGCAACGTTCCAATTGGTCGGTTTCAAACATGTTAGGACTTGAAATAGGGCGGCAACGTTCCCATTGGTCGGTTTTAAATATTTGAATTTAAAATCTTGCGGAAAAGTTCTCATTGGTCCGCTTGGAATGTCGTCATTTCGGATGACGTATTCTTCCGGTTGACGTCATGTCCGGTGACGTATTTTCCGGCCACATCACTTCCGGATGACGTCATTTTCAGTGACGTCATTTCCGGTGACGTGACTATGACGTCACTTCCGGTGACGTCACTTTCGTAATTCTCCTAATCCTCCGCAAATACGACCCATCTCGTCCTCCTACTACTATGTTTAAATGCAATTTTCCGAGTTACCGTTCGTTTTCCGTACATTGTATATATCAATCCGGGGTAACTTTGAGCTCCTAAAGCGATTGGTGAAGGTTTCAAGGCTCTTACCGTTTGGAAGATAATTGGGCCCAAAATTCGAAAATGGACGAAAATACGATTTTTTCTAATTCCAGTAATATAGACCTGTCATATATGTTTTCGGGGTAACTTTCACTATCTAAATTGAAAGGTGACATCTATAAAGACCTATGTCTAATAGTTGGGGTGTCATAAGGGCCGAAAATTTCGTGAAAGGCCCAAATTTCAATTTTTCCTAAGTCAACTACTAAAGACATGTTATATATGTATTCGGGGTAACTTTGTATTCGGGGTAACTTTGACCATGTGAATTGAATTCTTACTTTTCACTGGCAGTATGACGGGTGCCACGCGTGGAGCAGATCATGCTTACCCTTCCGGAGCACCTGATGATACCTCAGTTTTATAGGGGTTCACACTGCTAGTGCTTTAGTTTTGTTCATTTTTGTTTATTTGTTTTGTCTTTGTCATACTGTCTCAATTCCTGTTGCTGTGAATTGCCGTGATTTTGGATTTATGATTTTAGAATTTCCCCTTTCCTCGTTCTTGCTTCGGTATTCGTTTGCCGATGTATTACATGTGTTAAGTCCTATATCTAATATTTTGGGGTGTTTTGAGGGGTCCAAAATTTCAGGGATGGTCCAAAATACGATTTTTGTCACGTCCAATAATATACACATGTAATATGTGTTTTTGGGGTAACTTTGTCATTCTAAATTCGTTGAATACATTTATAAATCTCTATCTCTTATGGTATGGCTGTTAGGGTCTGTCAATCCAAACAACCTATTTAACAAGATATGATCAATAAAGTTTCCATTCTGCTTCTAACCTTAGAACTGAACAGACGTATAAAAAGCGAGGCATTACCTGTACATTACGAAGTTTCAGGATCTGAACAGAGCCAAAGAAAACAGCAAGACTCTACAAGATGTCAAGAACTGCCTCTAACCACCACACTGAAAGAAAAAGTCAACCACTGAGACGTATGAAAACAGCAAAACTCTATAAGATGTCCAGAACTGCGCCTTATTGTATGACTGAGAGAAGAAGTCAACCACTAAGACCAAATTGTGGAACATGTCACCAAATCTTTAGTAGAAAAGATAATCTCCAACGACATATTAATACACATAAGTTCAAGCCTCGCACGTTTCCTTGTGAAGAATGTGGACAGAAATGCAGTAGAAAGGACAGTTTACTACGCCATCAACGCACCAAACATCAAAGTAGAGAAGACACTCCAGTCCAACCTAACAACATGAATGGTTTTACCATCACATTGAAGATCCTACCCAACGAACCAATGAACAGCTCCTTCGAGACAGTACAAATCCCGAACCAAGAAGATGCAGAAGAAATCAACATCCAGTTGAATGGACTTCAACTCCAGATATAATGTAAAGACTGCAGGTGGATCTCCGACCCGTGTCTGTCTCATGACAGAGAAAATAAACTCTGAAATTGATAATGACTTTGTTTTTTTTATTCCTTGAGTCACATGTGATTAAACCCTTCCCTGCCACTACTTTAGGAAAAGTAAATTAACCCATGAACAGCAGTAATATCCCAAACCGCCTAGCAGCAGCAGCGACAATGTCACAAACACCCCAGCAGCAGCAGCAATATTATGACTAGACCCAGCAGCAGCAGTAAAGCCGCTTATCCACCGTAGAAAACTGAAAATATCAAGAACAAATCCAGCAATTCTCGATTTTAAACGCTAAAAGCGTCAATTTTGCCACCGCACAGAAGAAAATAGGTCTAACAGCCGCAGAAACGCTAAAAGCGTCAATTTCACCGCCGCACAAAAGAAAAACAGGTCTTGCCGCCGCAGAAACCAGGAATTACCTTGAAAAAGCACAACATTAAAAGAAAAACAGAGCTAAAACGGAAATTGTTACAAAAATGAACAATACAACTAGAAACAAATAATGCAAAAACACAAAGTAAAAACAAAATTTTTACATAACCTTAACAAAAATTATAAAACAACATAAAATATATTCACGAAAACCTAAAAATAACAAAACAGATGTGATAAGAATTGAAAAATTGCCAAACAATATACAAAAATGTTATAGAATTGTTTAACAAACAAGAAAATAAACAAGACATGTGTGATAAAAATTAGAAAATTGCAAATTTAAATACAAAACAGCTACAGGAGCAGAGCGGAGCAGGACATGCTTACCCATCCGGAGCACCTGATGTCACTCCCGGTTTTTATGGGAGTTCACACTGTCAGTACTTTAGTTTTTCGTGTTGTCTTGTATATCATACTGTACAATTTTAGTTTTGTCTTCGTCAGTGATGTTTGTGCTACCGATTTGTCCTTGTGATTGTTTGAATACTATAAAGATTTACCAAAGCTTTTCAAAATTTTACCATGGTACTGTTTGAGGGTTAGAGAAGTAACATGTACCATGGATTTCAATTGGTTTTGTCTAAGGGTTAGAAAATGGCATTAACCAATCCGCAACCAAACAGATCTTTCAAAAAATATATGCCTCACTGATAGTGTGACGGGTGTCGTTAGCGGGGCAGGACATGCTTACCCTTCCGGAGCACCTGATGTCACTCCCAGTTTTCATGGGAGTTCACACTATGAGTGCCTTAGTTCTTAATGTTATCTTTTTATTTCCGTGCATTGTAGCTGTCTCACGTCCTTGTTTTGTCTTCGTTTTTATCTGTTACCGTTTCTGCCATGTCTTTGGACTTCGATTTTTGTAGTCATCGCTTCCCTTGTTCCTTCGGTATTCTACTGCCGTTGTTTGCTACAAAAATGTTAAACTATGATGAAAATAAACGAACCATGTTAGAAAATTGTGAAATTTAAGTAGAAAATCAATACATCTAACACTAATTAAAATTAATTCTATTCATAAAATATTCACAGGTGAAACACTCTTGTAATGATAGTCAGTATGATTCAATAGAATCACCGATTGGTACACCTTGAAAATCGATCGATTGCATCATCTTCTGGAATATTCAACTTATTAAAAGAAACATAACAAAAGAGAAATGAACCGACCAATCAAATTGCAGGGAATTCAACCAATCAGACACCAACTTTGTGATAAATCCAGCCAATTAGAACACAGAATAATCGACCAATCACAAAGCCCGTGACAAATATAACCGACCAATGAGAACCATCGTTACAACACGTCTTCCTGTATAAAATCAGACGCATCGAACACCTTTCTCATTCTGCAACTAACAACGGAATTGAACAGACGTTCCCAGTGAAGATAAACAGAACAAAGGTAAGTCAACGTAATTTTAAATTACAATAAAGCTGAATATGAAGTTTTGAAATTAAAGTTTGATTGAACAATAAAGTTTTCAAAAGAGCACAAATAAGAAACCAATAATACAGAATTAATTGGTTATCAATAACACAAAATTAAATAATAATCAATAATACATAATATAGTTATGTGTATTATCTTTTGCAGATGCATTCATGCGGATATTGTCACCAGTCTTTTGACAGCAGAGGAGAATTGTTGGGTCACTATAGAATGGTTAGAGACCATATGACCTTTGCCTGTACCATTTGCCCTAAGCGGTTTACAAGAAAAGCTAACTTAGAAGCACATCTGAAAAACCACGACAAGCCCAGATACCAATGTATGGAATGCCATGCCACGTTCTGTCGACCATCTGCTTTAGAGCGTCACACTCGGGACAGACATCAAGTAGGAGGAGCTAGTACTAAACCCCAAAAGCCTGAAGACATGTTCGAGTTAAAGATCAAAGGTCGAAAAAGTGCACCAAGATTTCAAACCACGGCTACCCAATACCAAATCCAGTTCAAAGAGATCAACGACCAGAGCCTTCAACAAGTACTACAAACGCTGCACGAGATTTTCGACGCCATCTTGAAGAAAGTGACCACATTTACAAGGCCAGAAGACTTAGTGCAGATTTCACTACAGACACCTGATCTTGACTTCCCCATTGACATGCCGTTCATGAGGGTGCATCAACTGTCCAGTAATTTATTATTGGACGAGGTGGAACGCGTTGTGCAATCCAACGAAAAATTTACATTAACGGAAGATGTGGAAATGGAAGTCACACACAACAGTATGCCAACGGGTAGCGGAAGAAAGAATACAGACTACATCGATATCAAAAGGTTCATGGGAAGTAAAACTTCCATCATTCAGATAAAAAACAAAGACGACCTGTGTTGTGCTAGAGCGATCGTTACAGCTAAAGCTAAAATTGACGGACACGAAATATTGGAGAATATTAGAAAGGACCGACGCATCCAGGAAGAGTTGGCAATAGAGTTACATGCTAAAGCAGGAGTACCTTTACAACAATGTGGTATCGAAGAGATCAAACAATTCCAAGCAGTTCTACCAAAGTATCAAATTCACGTTGTCTCCAAAGAGCATTTCCACACTGCTACATACAAAGGACCCGAAGCCAAGAACAAGATCTACCTATTTTACCATGAGAACCATTATGATGTGATCACAAGCATGCCAGGTTTCCTGTCACGCGCGCGTCTACTTCTGTTTTAGATGTAATAATGAATACGAGCATAAAGAGCAGCATTCATGCAATAACGTATGCCATTATTGTCGTAAGATTCACGAACCATCAGAAGATGAATGGATACCGTGTAACGAATATGGGAGATATTTTAAAGGAACACTTAGATGAATGGATACCGTGTAACGAATATGGGAGATATTTTAAAGGAACACTTAGTTTCATTTTGCACAAGCAATCTACTAAGGCCGGACATTCCACTTGTAACAGTTACTACAAGTGCAAGGATTGTGGAAAGACTGTCAATAAACGCAGGGGAGATCATACGTGTGGAAACGTCTACTGCCAGACCTGTAAAGATTTTTAACCATCAGGACATCAGTGCTAATTGCTATCTGCCAATACCAAGGATGGACAAAATAAACAGACTTATATTTTCTTCGATTTCGAATGTACCCAGGACGACCTTGTCCAATCCAACAAAGGTTACTCGCCAGACGATACCTATAAATGTTCAAACTGTAAATATTTTAAATGTGGCTACTACGAACACCGACCGAATCTGTGTGTGGTATACAAAGTATGCTTGAAGTGTATGAATAACAGAATCGATGTACACACGTCCTGTGCAGAATGTAGGAAAAATGAACTAGTATTTACAGGACCTGAAACCACCGACCACTTCTGCCAATGGCTATTCTCTGGAAAAAACAACGGACCTACCGTCCTGTGCCACAACTTTAAAGGATACGACAGTTATCCTATTTTAAACTACTTGTATACTGAAGGAATATTACCAGATGTGATTCCGAATGGAACGAAGAATATGGCCGTCACCGTATCTGACTGCAACATCAGAATGATTGACTCAATGAACTTTTTACCGATGGCATTATCCAAACTACCAAAATGTTTGGCTTGAATGAGCTCAAGAAGGGATACTTTCCTCACCTATTCAACACTAAAGAAAATCAATCCGTGATACTCAACCATTTCCGGACATACACTACTATATCCCAGAAAAAATGGAAGCGCCTTCTTCGAATGGTACATCGCACACTGGTGAGTTATTGTCGTTCCGATGTGGACATACTGAGAAAAGCCTGTCTCAAGTTTCGAGAATTATTCATGGAGATGACAATCACTGACGGATACGGAGGAATCGATCCATTCCAACAATGCATTACCATAGCATCGACCCGAAGAGAAACACCCCATTAAAGCAATGAAATGGCTACATCATCTATTTGATGTGCACGATATTCGGATACAGCACGCTCGTTATGGCGGTAAGAAGGAAATAAAGTCTTTGAATACAACGGTTGTTTCTGGTACGGATGTTTACGTTGTTATAGTGCCTCGACCGTCAATCCAGTCAACGGCATGACCATGAATGAATTACACCAGCGTACATTGGATAAGAAAAAATACCTAGAAGACCAAGGCTATATCCACGTCAGTGTCTGGGAGTGCGATTTTGATAGAGAAATACAGAGTGATCCTCACATACGAAGTTTCGTAAACTCCCTCGAATATGTTTACCTATTGGAACCCAGAGATGCCTTTTACGGAGGACGTACAGAAGCATTTACAATGTACAAAGAAGCTTCTGACGGTGAAAACATTGATTACTACGACGTAACTTCACTGTACCCCTACATCAACAAGACCGGCAAGATACCCGTAGGACACCCAGCCATCATCACGGAGAATTTCAAAGATATACAGTAATACGAAGGACTCATAAAATGCAAAGTTCTTCAAAAGAGAGGACTCTACATCCCGGTACTCCCTGCAAAATAAACAACAAACTATTGTTCACGTTGTGTAAAACCTGTGCCGATTCCAGTCAACAAACGCCGTATCAACACATAGGAAAGGGCTTTGACCGGAACCTGGGTCACCGATGAACTAAAGAAAGCGTTGGAGAAAGGATAT
Source organism: Modiolus philippinarum (assembly GCA_002080025.1). NCBI lineage: Eukaryota > Metazoa > Mollusca > Bivalvia > Mytilida > Modiolidae > Modiolus > Modiolus philippinarum. Next base: position 115,430 of record MJUU01044856.1, read on the forward strand.
CAGATAGACAGAATCTATGAAGTCTGGCACTTTGACACGAAACAATACGATCAAACGACTAAGACAGGAGGACTCCTTACCGAATACGTCAACACTTTCCTGAAAATGAAACAGGAAGCTAATGGATGGCCAGAATGATGTAAAACAGAAGAAGACAAACATAAATATATCAGAGATTATTACGACAGAGAATGGATATTGCTGGATTACAACAGAATTCACAAAAATCCAGGATTGAGAGCTCTAGCCAAACAGCTGATGTTAAACAGCTTCTGGAGGAAATTCGGCCAGAGATCTAATATGCCACAGATAACATACTATTCCGAACCAAGCGACTATGTTGATTTGCTAACTAGTGACCAAATCATTCTTATCGGTATTAATTTCGTAAGTGATACGATGATTGGAGGAAGATATCGATACAAATAAGAACTCGTCGAAGACTCGGGACGGACCAATGTGGTCATTGCTGCCTACACTACAGCCCAGGCAAGACTAAACCTGTACAATTATTTGGAGAGCCTGGACAACCGCGCAATCTACGTAGATACAGACTCAGTAGGGGATTGGAAACCAGAACTAGGAGACTACTTAGGAGAACTGACAGATGAGATAGCTGGGAATAGAATTAAAGAGTTTGTAACCGGTGGACCGAAGAACTATGCCTACAGATTAGCAGTACCGGACAACGATGGAACCGAAACTGCATGTAAAGTGAAGGGAATAACACTGAACTACAAGAATGCCCTGATCATCAACTTCGATACAATTAAAGACATGGTGATAAACAACAGAAACGATGTGAAAACCATGAACGATAATTTCCGGATCATACGAGACAATATGAAACTCCTGACCGTATATCAAAATAAAGACTATAGAATCGTTTTTGACAAAAGAGTGGCCATGGACGATTATAGCACGAGACCGTATGGATTTTAAATTGTACAGGCATCATGTGGATGGCTCTCCGACCCATGCATGGTTCATGATAGGGAAAAATATGTATATATCTGTAAATTAGTTGATTATTTATTGCCTTATAGAATGAAAAGCCTATAGATAAAGGAAACAATAAAAGAAAAAAAAAGAAAAATACAGAACGGAGTACAACAATTAACAGGTGCAAAAGCTGGGGTAACGTTAGGACAAAACAAAACATGGACTCCAGAGTACAAAAACAAAGGGAAATAACAGAGATCGTAATAGGAAAAACAAATAACTTAATACCGACTTTACTGTAAATTTACTTTCTACATATGCGCATTTCGACAACTTATGTCTCTTCAGTGCAGATAAAATCTAAACGTTTGGAAGACCATAAACTCAAAGATGTTCAAAAACTGATAGAGAACAAATAACCAATATGATCTGAATTTAAAGCCAAAATCAGCTAAGGATAGAGCTTTGCATGAGGGAGCATAAAAAGACGAAGCATAAAAACAGGATAAACAATAAGAGGTTTGGGTTAGAATACTGAACTCAGTTGCCCCACCCCAATCGTCACAACACCCTCACACCATTTCGCTACGCTCACGGTGCTCTACGTTCTTGACGCTTGGAAGTAGGGATCATAGATGACCATAAGGAAAATTGCGCGTGGTTAATTAGCTCATTTGCATAATCGGGAAAAATTTCGGGATTTTAACATTAGGTCTATGGGAAGAAAAGTGACCTAGGGTGCCGTGCTTCACTACTAGCATTTCATTTGATAAGAAATATATGATAAAATTTACCCCCCCCCCCCCAAAGATTTTGAGAATTGTATGTGTTGAAGTTAAATAATTCACCTCATTTTTATGTCCAATTTCAAACGTAGGCATATCCACTACAGTCAAAATATCATAACATATTAGCAAGATTTGTTCGGAGTATGACAACTTCCTAAATTTTGAACGTTGTTTTAGGCACATGAATTATTAAACTTTTCATTCTAGGGATATATATTTCAAGGAAATGTGGATAATTGATGCACTTATATATTTTCACGCAGTTTCAACATTTTTGTTATCGAAATATTTATGCAGAGGATATCCCAATGTTTCAGACAGAAACGGCTACTCTTTACATTCTGTACGTTTAAAAAGTGCATGCAATTTCCCGTCTCGTGAACATGAACGATTATGCAAGATGAATTTTGTACATTGATTGACAAAGTTAACAATAATCTTAAAGCTCAGACAAGTATAAGCCAATCAGAGAAAATGAAACTACCTGCATGCATCGTGTTTATTTATATCAACATGCAAATTAACGTACATGCACATCGAGTGCAAATTTGGTATTTTTACAGAAGCAAACAATCGAGAATCCTTAACACAGTCCAACATCTCCCATTTCTGATAACGGCGGAATCACAGCAGAGACATATAATTACGTCTTGATACTTATATATGTGTCATTTGCTTCTAGTCAAAACATATTGGAAAGGTAAACAGATGCCCTCTAGCGACTGAATATTACATGTGGAATATTATATTCCAGTTCGTACAGAAAGTGAGGATCAGGCAAATAACGTATAAAAACATCATGAAAATTTCAAAAATGTGCCACAACTTTCACAACGAAACCATTTTGACATCTTTAAATATTATCCTGATATTTTTTTCATTATTTATATTCCTACTCATGAAACAAATAGTTTGTATTCTTTCTACAATTGTAGAAATGTAGGTTGTACTCGATAAATGTTTAATTTTTGAATACAGGAAATTTAATAAGTTCAATAATAGCGAAGTAGTAATTCAAAATGGGTTTGAATGTATTATAAACGTTTTGAACTATGTTCAAGCCTATTCGACACTTGCTTTTTAGTTTCAATCCGCCGTCACTTAAAAGCTTGTTAACACCCCGATTCCCTCTTTAAGCTATGTTCAAACATTTTTTACCATTTGAGGACAAAAGTCTGTAACGTTCAACCATATTATTCAGTAATTTACTGTATTATTTACAATTTATTAATTTAATATTTTACGAAAGGATATGGAATAAATGCACATGAGACCATAACAGTAGTCATAGGTTATGCATATCCCGTGGCCGCCGCTTTGCCGCGCCCACGGGATATGCATAACCAGTATAGGGTTATAGAATAACAAAAAGTTTAAGCACTCCACCAAAAAAATTTTTGAGAACCGGAGGTTCAGCAAAGCGAAGGAGAAAATAGTTACACAGAAAAAAGTGAAAAAAATTTTTTGACCCACTCCAACCCCCTACAAAAAAAATAAAAAGCTGGAAGTTCAGCGAAGTAGAAAAAGTTACAAGAAAAAACCTAAAGAGTACCCCAATAAATGTGTTTATTACTTCTACTAAAAAAGCAATTAATCTACTTGGTTAACCAATATCGAATATTACTTAGCAACAATCTATCATCGTATTGATTACAACACTTTACTTCATTAAAAATTTAAATGACAAACCAAGCTTATTTTGTAGTAGCTATTGATTTCAGACTATTAAAATTAATTGGAAAAGTGTTCTTTCAACCGATTCCAAGGTGTAATTTCATTTCATTTAAACGTAAGCAAGATGGCTTCACTCAACAAAATTTTTCAGTATCCAGATAATGCTATTTCATGGGCTGTGTCAAAACTATCAGTGGAAGAACGCAAAAGTTTTGATGGGACTTTAAAGAAATTGAAAACGCCTTGTGTGAAAAACCTGAAAAAGGAATTACAAAGATAGAAAATTGTTGTCATCTTCATAGTTGTTTCAAAAGCATATTATACCAACAATTATAGAAGGAGTAAGGGAGATTGAGGACTTTATTAGAAGGACACAAACACAAAAGGTATTCAAGCAACCGTATAGTACTTATTGTATTAATGTAAACAAAATACACTTTACATGTTTATTTACCTGGTTGTTAATATATTTTTCCAATAAATATTGGAAAATCAATATGATATGAGTTGTCTTCCCCCAACCTGGAATATACATTTCACGTATTACAATTTTCTACACGGTTAGAATAAAGAATTTCAAGAATGTTGGCGGGAAATTTAAAATTTTTTTACAACTCTAAAAAGTTTTTTTGAAAAATTTTAAAAATGTAAATTATAAAAAAATTTAAAAAATACCCTTAAAAATGAAGCAACCAACAGCCCCAGATTTACCATTATATCCAGAATTACCTATAGAAGATGGACAAAATTATAGACTACAAAAAATAACAGAAATAGAGAAAACGTTAATTAATGAAAGAGATAAACGTAAATCACTATACAAGAAATATAAACGAGGAGTTAACGTAACGGATGGCGTAGACACAAGTCTTATTTCAGCCTCTGTTATTTTAGCAGGTGTAGGAATTGCAGTGCCTCCCTTACTTCCAATACAAATTGCAGCTGTTGTATGTGGCAGTTTGGGTGGTTTAGTTAAAATTATTAGACGTAAACTTACAACAAAATCAAAAAAACATTACGAAATTAAAACCATGGCAGAATGTAAACTAAACAGTATAAAAAATTTAATATCAAAATCTTTAACTGATGGACAAATAAATGAAAATGAATTTAAATTAATTTTAAATGAATTAGAAAAATATAACGAAATGAAAGAAAATATACGTACAAAACAAACACAAACAGTATTAAATGACAGCGAAAGAAAAAAATTAATAGAAGAAACAGAAGCAAGAGTAAGAAGTGAATTAAAAAAAAAATGGAAAATATTTAATTTTCTTCAATAAAATTACTATAGTAAACGACCCTCCACCAAAATATGAATAAAAATTTTTAATTAAAAAATGGCTGAAGGAGGAGAAATTGAAATGAAGGATTCTGGTAGACAAGATGAGTATGATGATGATAATGAACTTCAAGAAGAAACTTATTTTCAAGATAATGAATTTGAGAGAACTAGGCAGAATCGTTTAGATACTATTAATAATGCCGGTAGTGATACTAAAACACAAAACACTTCAAAATCAGCACAAATAAAATCAATTGTTAAACAATTTTACCAACAAATAGAGAAAAATGAAGGATATATACCTGAATATATTGATTATTCAAATTCTAAAACTGATAAATATTTAAAAACACTTTATTTAAAGGTTGCTGATAAACCTGATATTCAGCTTACTAAAAAAAAAGGAATTGGTTTTATTGCTCTTGGTACTTTAGAAGGTAAACTTGGCGAAGTTGGGACAAGCGCAATTAGGGAATTGTTATATTTAAGTGATTATACATCTTCTAAATCTAAATCAAAAACTACTAAAGCTTCACAAAATAAAACTCCCAAACAAGAAACATCCACAAAAGAAAATAATGAAGAAATTAAAACTATGACAAAAAGAGAATATGATGGTTTAATGAAAGCGCAAACAACAATTCAAGAAGCGTATAAACTTAATAAAGCAAAACTAACTAGAATAGATAATGAAATAGAACAGGAAGAGACTAAATTAAAACAAACAAATGATGAATATGAAAAAGAAAGAAGACGTGATCGAATAAGAGAGTTGGAATCTGAGAGAAGTGCAAGACTGGAAGTAATTAATAATGATAAAGATGAACTACTTAAAAATATAGATAGACTGGAGAAAATGAATATTAATCGTAAGCAGGTAGATAGAATTAAACAGACAATACGTAAAATATTAAACGAAGACACAACATTAAGGAAAAGAATTAAAACATTATTCAGAGAACAAGGAATAACAATAGCTAGTATTTTAACAGCTTATGGGATGATTATAGGTGTTATTGTTGAGGCAATTATTCCTTCTGGTAGTGGAAGTAGTCCTACACCCCCTACAAATAAAACAGATGCAAAAGATTGGATAAAAAAAAACACACACACAATTAAAAAATCTTGGTAAATTACTAGCTAAGCTTGCAGGAAAATTAGCAGCTGCATTACCGGGAATTATCGGTGCTATTGTGTCTTGGTTGTTAAACGCAACAAAAGACGTAGTAAATTGGTTTGCAAATAATTTATGGGCTTTACTTGTTTTAGTTGTTGGTTTATTGTATGCTGCTGCAAGGGAATATCTAAAAAAATAAAATTCATAAATCTTATAAATGATTAGTCCTACAATACCTAATACAACACTTCCAAATAATATTGCTTGTTTATTTTCTTCATGTTCTATATTCGGTTTATCTTGAACAAATTTAACAGAAGGTTTTGGAATATCATGAACAAGTTCTGGTAAAAAAATTTTTGTTTTTGTTCCATCTAATTTATCTAAAGAATGAGAAAAATGTTTAACATTCTTATTATTTATATCATCGTTAAAGCCTAGTTTTTGATCTTTTGCTGCGATTACAATTTTGTTATTATAACCAACAATTGTTCCAATTTGTAATCTCATATCACTTGGAGACATATATAACCCAATACCAGAGACATAATTTACTTTACTCCGAGCGAATTTTAATACTCGTTCATAAT
>MJUU01044859.1:0-15026 GCA_002080025.1 Modiolus philippinarum
TTGAATTTTTCCGCAAATTTTAACCAAATTTGTTTGCTAGGTGATTTTCACAGCAGAACGGCCGCTGACGACGATTTTATTATTATAGATGATAAAGACCATAGCCCTGATTTGGTTGATATTGTTGAAAATGAAGCATTTTATTTAGAATTTCTCGGCATACCAAAAAAAAACGAGTTAATAAAGATAAAGTTAAAAATAGATATGGTAAATTATTACTAGATCTTTGTAAGGAAAATAATTTTTTCATTTTAAATGGCAGAGTTATGGGTGACGCTGAAGGCAATTTTACATGTAAAGGTGTAAGCGTTGTTGATTATTGTATTGGTAATAAATCTTTTTTACAAAATGTGTATAGTCTTAATGTTTTAGATTTATGTAAACTGTATTCAGATGTACATTCACCATTGTCTTTGTCACTTCAGGGTAGTTATAATAGTGTAAATACTGAAAATTTTGATGTAAATAATAACATACATGTAGGTGAAAGGATTAACAAATGGGACAATGAAAAATCCCATACTTTCATACAAAATATTGATCTAGATGTGTGAACCGACTTACAAAATAAATTAGACTCTTTTAATGACAATATAAGTAAGGAAAAAATGAACGAAGTGGTTAATGAAATTGGAAATCTATTTATTGATTCGGCCAAAACGACATTCGGTACAAAAAATATTAAATCTACCAGACGAAAATGCAAAGCTAGGAAAACTGATAAACCATGGTTTAACAATAGGTGTTAGTTTTATAGACAAAATTATAGAAAATTAAAACGAAGGTTCAAACGTAACAAAAGTAATATTGTTAAACGTGAACTGCACGACGCAGAAAAACAATACAAAAAACTTTAGACACCCGTATCAAAGAATATCGACAACAAATCTAACAAGAACTTAAAAATTTGCGATCGACAAACACTAAAGAGTATTGAAAAATTCTGAACAGCGGACGGCATAAAGAACAGCCTGACCTACCACTATCAGACTTGTATGACTTTTACAAAAACTCAATCTCCCCACTGAAGCTGATGAAGATACTTTACCCGAAATTGATTCTGAAATATTAGACCGTGTTAACGAGGAAATTAATTCATATATTACCGAAGAGGAAATTTTACGGTGTATTAAAAAACTCAAGCAAAACAAGGCGGCGGGAGAGGATAAAATCGTAAACGAATACATTAAATCCACTTCCGACAGATTTATTCATGTATATGAAAAACTTTTTAACTTAATCTTTGATAGCGGTACTATTCCCGACGTTTGGCTGGGCAGTTATATTAATCCCATTTATAAGAACAAGGGAGATAAATACGATCCCAAAAACTATCGCCCTATTACAATTCTAAGCTGTCTCGGTAAACTATTTACAGCCGTACTAAATGAACGTTTAAATAAATATTCAGAAGAGTTTTCTGTTTTAAACGAAAATCAGTGTGGGTTTAGAAAAGGATACTCTACTATAGATAATCTTTTTACATTGTTCTCGTTTTTTGAATTGCTGAAATCCAAAAAGAAAAAACTATACTGTGCTTTCATTGATTTTGAGAAAGCTTTTGATAAAGTTTGGAGGGAAGGATTGTGGCATAAATTATTGTTAAATAATATCAATGGGAAAATTTACAAAGTTATTTTAAATATGTACGAAAATGTAAAATCTTGTGTTACTTTTAATCATTCCAAATCAGACTTTTTCCCTTGTTCTAATGGTGTTAGACAGGGAGAAAATCTGTCACCTTTTTTGTTTTCAATCTTCTTAAATGATTTGGAATCTTTCCTCGACACCAAAAATAGTATTGGGTTGTCATCTATTACAGACGATATTGATAGAATTATGAATATATATTGTAAAATATTTTGCATATTATATGCTGATGACACAGTCCTTATGGCAGAATCACCGAATGATTTACAGAGACAGCTAGATAATTTAAATGAATATTGCCAATATTGGAAGTTAGCAGTAAATGTAAACAAAACAAAAATATTAGTTTTTTTCAAATGGTAGACTCCCAAATAATTTGTTATTCAAATTCAATGGAAATGATTTAGATATAGTAACTGAGTTTAACTATTTGGGTTTGACATTTGCAAAATCGGGGAATTTTCGATTGACAAAATTAAGACAAGCAGAGAAAGCTACCAAAGCCATGTTTGAAGTACTCAAAAGGAGGAAAATACATAATTTATCAATTGAATGTCAGCTTGATCTGTTTGATAAAATGGTTAAACCGGTTCTTTTGTACGGATGTGAGGTTTGGGGATTTGGGAATAATGAAATTATCGAAAGGGTACATCTTAAGTTTTGCAAATTACTACTTAATCTAAAAATGTCAACCCCAAACTGTATGATATACGGTGAACTTGGTCGCTATCCTGTAGATATTGACATCAAAGTAAGAGTTATTTGTTTTTGGACAAGAATGTTATCTGGAAAACAGTCAAAATTGTCTTGTGTGATTTACAATGTGTTATATAGATTAGCTGTTGACAATAATAAACAATTTGCATGGTTGATGTTTGTTAAAAAAATATTCAATGACTGTGGATTTTCTTACTTATGGGACACACAAACTTTTAGAAATGAATTATGGTTAAAAAAAGTAATACGTGATAGGCTAAAATACCAGTTTCAACAACCTTGGATCTCGACGGTACAAAATTCTTCAAAAAGAAAAGAAAAATATATATATAAAGAAAAATTAGAGTTTGAAAATTATTTTAGAATATAAAGTGATAAAGAATCTCTACTCTTTTGTAAATTCAGAACCACTAACCACAAATTTCCAATCGAATGTGGCAGATGGGCAAATATTCCTCGCGAAAACAGGTATTGTCAATTATGTCAGAAAGAAATTGGCGATGAATACCACTATTTACTTATCTGTGAATACTTTAAAAGTAAAAGAAAACAATTTTTGAATAATTATTTTATATCAAGGCCAAATATTCTAAAATTTAAAGAATTAATGTCTTCAAAAAGTAAACTTGTATTATAAAAATTATATAGTTTTATTGTTGTTATAATGAAAGGTGTGTTCCCTCTTGACTAATTTGTTTGTATATAGTTGTATATATGTTTGTTATAATTATTTGTAACTATATCTCTATACCATTCTGTAATGTTGGTTTATGAGAATAAAGATATATATATATATATATATATATCTTTCAAATGATGTATAGTGTAGCTTAGCCCATACTTTCTTTGTCTTGTAGTGTTTAATTATTTTCATATACCACAGTTTTAAATGCCAGAAGGCATACTGTATATACTAGATTTGTCTTAATTAGGCTATTGACTGTGACATCCCTGTAGGCAATACTGCAAATAAGACTAGGATTACAGTTATAATCGGAACGTGTTTTCCTTACGTATCACAGAACGTGTATTCCTTACGTATCTCAGAACGTTTATTCCCTACGTATCACCCTCGATTTGCACAATTCATTCATTTCTTCCGTCTTTTGGTGTTCTTGTTTTTGCCTTGTCTCTGGACTTTGATTTGTGTAATTTTGTGCTTTGTTCCTTCGGTATTCTACTGCCGTTGTTTCATTCACTAGTGTATAAAGGAGGGGTGTGCGTAATTATAATGTATATGTTTCAGGGTCAATGCTGTCTTTTAATTAAGACATTCCGACATTTACTCCATATTTTCTCATAAAGAAAATAGTTAACATACACATCTTCAATTTTATCAAAAGATATAACACAATTTAACGTGTTACACAAAGAAAATCACGTCATATTCCTTTGAAAATATATTCCACCTTTTTCAATAATTACACTTCTGATGCTCTTTGGAACGTTTACCGGCCATCTTATTTCAATATATTTTCATTATTTATTTCCTCCCATTTAATACACTGATGAAATAACATTTTGTGAATACATAATGATTTGACATGATGTCTGGCATGATCGACTTTCAACTGACTCAATGTTTTAATTTTATACTGAAAGGATAATTTAATATACTGAGTTCAAACTAATAAAACAGGTTTTCAAGTCAGGATTTTAATCAGTTGTAATAACACTTTGCAAATTTCTGTGATTGGCAATAATTAGCAATACTGATCCTCGACAAAGAAAGAGTGGGCTAAATTGATTATTCAATGCCTGGTTATTAGTATATTTCGGCTTCGCCTCAAACCATTCTTTTTCATACACTATAACCAGGCATTAAATAATCTATAGCTGATGTTAGGTGGGTTGATTAAAATCTTGAGAATTGGACTTTAGTTGTTCCACTACTATAAGAACACCTTCAAAACTCCCGTCTTTTGTCTGGTAATCAATTACTCAACTTTCAATAGAATTCTATTGTATACCAATTTGTCAACACCGGAGTATCAAGGTAAACCCCTTCAGGCAGTAAAAATTGGTATACAATAGAATTCTATTGGAAGTACTTGATTAACAAACAATAGACAGGAGTTTTGAAGGAGTTCTTATAGGTGTTACTAGAGGAATATAGGTATATTCATTGATGAATTGCAAATAAAATATGCTAATGATCTGGGAAATCCGCCATAAAACATACAGCAAAAGGGATATTTTCTGTGTTCGAAATAAGATCAATGCCCGAAATAATGCAAGTTTTTGCTATTTGACTAAAAACATATAGCAAAAGGGACATTTTCTGTATTTGATATAATATCAATGCCTTACAATAATAAATCATATATTGTAATTCGGCTAAAAACATGACAAATGGAACATTTTCTGTATTCTATATGATATTGATTCACGTAATAATGATACTTTCTATAATTTGACCAAATACATATAACAAAAGGGACATTTGCTGTATTCCATTTCAAAGCAATGTCTGCAGACATGTTAAACATGGGGTAATTTTTATAAATGCATAAGACAAAAAGGTACATTTTCTGTATTCGATAGGATATCGTTGCCCGAAAAAAAAAACACACAAAAAAAAACAACCAAAAAACAAAAACAAAACAAAAAAAAAAACATATGACTAAAGGGGACATTTTCTGTATTAAATGTCGATTTCCTTGCCTGTAATTTGACAAACAAAAAATATAAAAATACCCAAGTTACATAATAAACAGTAGTACAAGTGTTTTTAATGAGTAACCTCTGAATCACTTACAGAAAGAAATACTCAGTTCCAAAATTATCGAAATAGGAGGCCAAACTTAGTACCAAGGACACTTCCGAGAGCCATACACGGAATAAAACCTCGGTATTTTTCAGAGGTTAGAATTTCGATAAACACAAAACGTTAGGTGGACAAGTCCACAGTCGGTTGAATTTCTAGGTAAAAAAAAAAACGACCAAAAATAGATAAAAATGCTCCTAGGATATATATTATATCAGTATAATATATATCCTAGGGGCATTTTTATCTATTTTTGGCCGTTTTTGACCAGTATAATATATATCCTAGGAGCGTTTTTTTTTCTATTTTTGGCCGTTTTTTACCAAAAATAGATAAAAATGCTCCTAGGATATATATTATATCAGTATAATACATATTCTAGGAGCATTTTTATCTATTTTTGGCCGTTTGTTTACCTAGAAATTCAAGCGACTGTGACAAGTCTGACCACTTGTAAATGCCCTCGGTAATCTCTGGTCAACCAGCAGTGGCATTGGCCCAATTGTTTAAAATATAAAAATACCAAAGTTGCATAATAAACAGTAAATTTTGTTATGCTGTACACGTTTCAATGAGAAACCTCTCATCAGCAGCATAAGATAAATGTTAAAATATGACAAAATTAATATTTTCTGAATCGATATAATATTATGGCCCGTAATAATGAAACTTCCTTTAATTTGACTGAAACCATATATAGCAAAAGGGACATTTTCTGTATTCGATACATGTCTGTTCCTGTATTTTGACTAATAACCTATCGGAAAATGACAATTTATCTATTTAGTATAACATTGAAGGCCGCAACAATCACGTGCGACCATCATAAAGATGGCCCTACTCTACTGTACATATGACCACTCTTATAACTGCTATGGTGACCACTGCTAGATCTCTAAGTTAACTTGGAGTTGTGGCCATTTTTATGAAAACTTAAAGAACTATGAAAACTATGAAAACTTTTAGAAAAGCTTCTAAGTACAACCAATTTCCTGCTTTTTGAACTGTCCAAGTTAACTTAGAGCTGTGACCGTCTATGACCATTACTAGAATTTGTTCTACGACAGAACCAACGTTACACACCGATAGTCCGAAGGTCCGATAGTCTGAAAGTCCGATAGTCCGAAGGTCTGGTAGTCCGAAAATGACCATTATCATTAACATTTTGTCTAAAAGACATTCGCAACTTATGCTTTAAGAGGGCTACATGAAAATCGCGAAATTGTGATGGCAACAGAAAGATAGTTTACTATACACAGGGAACGCGGTTACTGTGGTTTTGTGCGCTAATTGGGCAAGAGGTAATGAAGCATGTGTGCGCCCGTTACACAAAGACAAAACTGAATTAGTTTGTCGCTTCATTCTTAGATAAAATTAATTATCTGCGTACGATTAATGTGTGATAAAAATACGCACAAAAAAAAAACAAAAACAAAAACATAAACAAAACAAAAAAGAAAAAAATTTCAAACTCAAAATTTGGACTTTTTTCAAACGTTTTCGACTTTTTTAAAATTTCGATTTTTAAGCAAAATTTCGATTTTTAAGTCAAAATTTTGACATTTTCAAACTCAAAATTTCGACCTTAAAAGTTTCGACTTTTGAAAACTCTAAATTCTTCTTTTTAAACTAGAAATTTCTGCTTTCTCAAACTCAAATTTTCGACTGTTTTGAACTCTAAAATTTCGACTTTTAAAAAGTTTTAAATAGTCCAAATTCATCAAGGTTCAAATTAAAGTTTTTTTTTAGCTTTAAGTCGGAATTTATAACTGTCAAATTTTTGAGTTATTCAAAAGTCGAAATTTCGTAAATGTCAATTTTTTTTTTGAAAAGTCGAAATTTTGAGAATGAAGGATCCGAAATTTTCTTTTTGAAAATGTTGAAATTTGTAGTTTGAAAAAGCAAACATTTTGTGCTTAGAAAAGTCAAAATTTTGACATGAAAGTTGAAATATTTAGTTTGAAAGAAAAAACGAAATTTTTAAGTTAAAGTTGAAATTTCGAAATTTTTAAAGTCGAAAATTAGAATTTAACAAAGATTGCTCATCCGTTCTACTCCATAAAAACCGCAGCATAGTTTAACATTTGACCCTTCGGGAGAGCACATTTATTTGGCAATCTCCTCTAGAGCTAAAACTTTCAAGAAATCGTGCGTGGAAGGTATTTTACAAAGACTCATTTCGTACTGAGAAAAATGGCCACTATCGTTGGCGCCAAACTTGGATATGGATGTGGTGTTGATATCTGGCGGACAAATTTAAAAGGGAACATCTGAGGACTATTGTTACCAATTTGTTTTATTACTGATCCTGTGTTTTTAGAGAGAAAGATGTTTTAATGAAAAGTTTTGGAGCATTTACTACAGAAGGACGAATAGACATCACCTGGAGAAAACCTTGTTTAGTTGTACAACTTGTGTAGAATCCATTTGTCTCTGTTTAGACTTATTGGTAATTTGCTCTCCATCAGATTTTACTCATTTTTTGGTATAAGGATTTCCAAATGTTTTGATTTGATCTGCACTGAAGAGACATAAGTTGTCGAAATGGGCATATGCAGAATCTAAATGAACACCAACTTCGGTATTTTTTTATTTTTAACAATAAAATAAGTTTAAATTAATTAATCACATGACTGCAAAACTTCTACTACAATCAGCTAATATTTGCCAGAGTCGTCGCTTTGAATTCTATTTTTAACTTCAATAGGTGGTGTGGGGGGGTCTAACAAATAAGTATTCATCAATTTTACATTACATTAATTTCCTTCAAAATCCGCATCAGAGTTCAAATTATCTCTACAAGTCTTCTTCAACATCGCTAATATTTTTTTTTCACCGGTTGAGCGATTCTATTTTACGATGTGACATTTTCGGACTATCGGACCTTCGGACTACCGGACCTTCGGATCTTCGGACAATCGGACTTTCGGACTATCGGACCTTCGGAATAGCGGACCTTCGGACTATAGGGCCGTCACCTAAAAAGGCTCTCTTAGATAACTTCGTTCAAGTCTACTTAGTTGGACAAGAAGTTTGACCCAACTGTAGAAGTTGTGACAGTTGTTGGGTTGTCGTGCCCCTTGAAAGTGTCATAATTAAAAACAAAATTCTCAATTTGATAATTTAAAAATATGGAAAACTAAATGCCAAAAAAAAATATATTTCCAATATTAAAAAGAAAAGATATACCTTGTCCATCCGACATATATCCATCATCAGTCAACGTCTGTACTGTGACCATATCTGGATAGTACCTTAACTTGTGTTGGATCTCTTTATAATTCTGGATTTCTGAAATATGATAATAAAGACTAAGTGTACATATTCCTTTGATCAAAAACCAAGGAAACAGTAAATAAAGAAATTTCAAACCCAACATTACACTAAAGACAATTAATCATTGTATTATTTATGTCTTTCGTGCAGCGGAAATCGAATACGGTCGAAAAATAATACACAAATAATATTACATCTTAAACTAGAGATAACTTAAACAGTGATATCAACAAGAGACCCTGAAGAGCCTTTAACGTTCACCATTTAGCAAAGATCTACAAGAGAATATGTTAAAATTTGTTTCTTATACAACTCCACGTTTTCATTGCAATCACAGTCATACTTTAAACCAGCTATCCTGCTGACAGCAATCCTGAATAGGGTATAAACTTGTAAAACACTTTCCAACGAAAACCACATAATGAATATTAGTTTGATTTTTGAAAACAAAACTACGGTATTACGATTTATTTCTCCTGTTTAATGTTAAGCTGTTCCTCCACATTTTAAAATGTTTGAGGAGTAACAAACATCTAAACGCATTTAAAGGGGACAAAGCGAATACTTTTGTGGCCTGGTTTTGTTCAGATTAGGCAAACAGTTTGGTGCTTAGTATCATTACATTGTTTAAGTTTGTGTCAATTTGTTTTGCTAGCCTTTTGGTCCTTTTGTAGCCTACCTCACTAATTCATTAAATTTTCTTTTCAATTATGCATGAAAATTACCGTATTTTGTTATATTATTTAATCATTAATTTGTTTTGTTTTGTAAGAGATGATAATTATACACAGAAACTCACCGCTCATATATACTGAAGAGTTGAACACCAATTCCGGCATATCAGCTTCAATCCATATTCGAACTTGAACGTGTCCCTCAAGAAAATATAAGCTGTCTGGTCCAGTATAAATATCTTGAGTCCCTGTACGTACAAATGGCGTTATCAACATTCTTGGTATTTTGGATATATGACAGCATGGAAATACCATCTGTACGCAAGTTTATCTTTTCAAAAGTACTAATATGTGTGCAAAAGAAAATAAAAAATAATTCAACATTTAATAATGTTGAATATTATTATTGGCTATAGTTTGGCAATAAGATAAAACTTAAATAAAAAAAAGAGACGGATTGAATTATTAATTGTAACCAGAAACAAAAGATATTTTTATTATTTCACTGAGCAATGTGGAAAGAAAATACTTGCCAAAATAAGCGTTCTGGGATTGATTTTTTATGGACAAATACAAATAACAAATTTATTTGAATGATTTGCGAATTAAGAAAGTAAAAGTCTTTTCAGTTCTTTGAAGTAAAACGGAAAGATGCGCCAAACTAATTTAATGATCAAAGGATATGGAGTAAATGCACATGAGACAAAGTCTCTTCAACTACACGGTAAAACCAAGAAATGGTAAGTATACTGGTATCATAGCCAATCAAATGTTTTTGAATGTTTTAGACTGGGACTCGTACTGCCTACTTCAGCTATTCAACATTCAAAATAATTGAGAGTCACCTTGGTATTTTTCCATTCGCACGATTATTTTGCACGAACATATTTTGCCGTGTTTTCCATACAGTATTTCAAGTGTGAAGATGTTTTCCGATCCATTTGATGATGGATAATGAATTTGGAACCTTACAATATCTAAATTTGTGAAAATTTTGTTGAAAACCAAGCAGTATCTCCCCCATGCAAAGCTCTGTCCTTAGATCATTTTGGCTTAACATTTTGATCATATTGGTTATTTGTTCTCTAACAGTTTGTAAACATCTTTGAGTTTATGGTCTTCCAAACGTTTAGTTTTTTTTTGCACTGAAGAGACATAAGTTGTCGAAATGCGCATATGCAGAATTTAAATTCACAGTAACTTCGGTATTTAGTCATTTGTTAAAAAAAAGGAGATTGACGACGACATTCCAAGAAAAATTCCCCATTGAGAACAACGCAAAATATGTAGATGCTTTTCAGAAATGGAAGGAAACTAAAAATTATATAAGAAGGTTAAACCATTACGATCTTGAAGCAAATTAGCGATGAAATCGACATCACTCTATTGTGGATGTTTGTAAACAGAATGGTCAATCAAAGGCACTGTTAATGGGAAAAATCAGACGTTTGAAAAAGGAGAGAAATCAAATTAATTTTTAATACGTAATATTGATGTATTTAATTTTCATTTTTTATGTTTTTGGTTTGTATTCATTTATTTATTTCTTGTTTAAAGCATGGTAAGGAAGTTGATTTATTTTATATTTTATTTTTCAGATTAAACTTTATACAATTTGTAAAATAAAGTGATGAAATAAGAGGAGTGTTTCCTAAATTTCAGCTGATGATTGCATGGCACACTTGTAATGCTAAAATGTGTTTATATGCCCCTCTTTGAAGGGATATGCTGTATTGCCAAAATGTCTTCGGTTAGCTTTTCAAAATAAATGAATATAAATATGGAGTTCGTATGTACGTCAACTTACCCGCGTAGGCAATTCCACTTCTGTTGAATTTTTGACCTAATTTTTCTGCAAATGGTGCTGACAGCAGCACGTGAGTTCTGTTGTATTTGTAAACGATTCCACCATATTTGAAATCTAAATCGTCATCTCGCTGTGCAGAACCAACCCCAGTAAATATATTGTCTTCACCTTTATGATGAATTTTAATTTGTACATCCACCTTAGCAGGATACTGACCAAAGCCATGATGTATTGTAATAAGCGACATATCTTTGTGTCTTGCTTTCACAACGTGCCAGTCAGAAATGAAGCTTGGAGCAAACAGTGGATTCATCGACAAAACATCTGTAAAACAATGTCTCAAGAAAGATTTATTATAAAATATATATTAATATTTATAAAACATTAATATTTTATTTCATCACATGTATTGTGTAGGACTGAAACAATTCGCTATATTTATAACTTACAAGCCGTCAAAATTCAGTATGGACAATGCATGGACGAGTAACTGACCTGCGCAAACATGACCTTGGAAATTCCCACTTCAAGCAAACATCGTTCGTCACGATTTAGATGTTACAACCCGTCAAAATTCAGTATGGACAATGCATGGACGAGTTCACTGACCTGCGCAAACACGACCTTTGAAATTCCCACTTCAAGCAAACATCGTACGTCACGATGTTTAAATAACTACTCAGAGACGTCACTATCCAATCAAATCATGCACCTCCCGGTTTAGAAAACGTGTACTAAAGTAAACAAACAAATGATCGTTGAAAATGCATTTGCTTTGTCGGATGTAGTTGATAGCAGGGAAAATATATAATAGAAAAAAAGAAGGGAAACGGGGAATGTGTCAAAGAGACAACGACCCAAAGGGGAGTTATAACAACTCAAAGCCGTCATAAGGGACCGACCATTTAACTTGAAAAGGGGGGGGGGGTAATGGTTTTTTTTCTAAAAAAAATATTTTGGAGCCGATTTTATGTGAAAAATATTTTGGCTGCCAAAATGATGAAAAAAAAATTTTTGAAGGAGGCTTTCTGCTGAAAAAATGATGTTAATTTTGAAAAAAAAATAATTTGTTGATACACGTGCAAAAAAAAAATTCTGTCCAGAAAAAAAAAACATACCCCCCCCCTTCAGGTTAAATGGTCGGTCCCTTAGATCTTGAAAGGTGAAGAGGAAACCCCATACCCAACGGCAGGTCGGAGTCAGCCCCTAAATAAAGAGTAATCAAGTTCAGCGAAATAAACATCATCCTAGACTCCTATAGGAGTCTAGAATGATGTTTATAATCTATTTATTTAATACATGTAATAAAGCACAGTACTCCATTATGAGGAATTGATCGTTACCTTTATTTGTAATTAAGATAAACGATAAATAGGTAATAATTTTACCATAGAGGCAGAAGAATTCCGCCTAGGCCAGGGACTATGCATTGTATTCTATCCCTGTTGCGGCATATAATTTAGGGGACAACCCTTTTAACTTCCATGGGGATGCATAATGAAAATCTCGAACAAATTATTTATTTTCACCAAATGTCACATAAGAATAATATTTCCATTTGCAATTAAAAAAATATTCTTTGAATTAAAATTAAATTATTTATTTTCATGAAAATTAGGATAAGAATATTTATTTTCACTGGCACCAAGATTAAATTATTTATTAACAAAGCCCCTCCCCCTGAAAATCAAATGATCATCCCTTTAACTTGTAGACGGAATATAATTCATGTTGATATAAATGCGCTAATATTTCTCGCATTTTGCGTTCTCGTTCATTTGAAGACACGAATTAAGGAAGCTTTCTGTATCTGTTTAGATGTATTGCGACATTTAAAAAATTTGTTAGAATCCTATAAATTAATCCATTTTGATATGTAAATATCGCGATTTGTAAGTATTGATCAATGATTGATTTCTTATGCTACTTACGTACTTGATTAAAAGAAATAGTAAAATTTGATTTAATTTATATATAGATACATGTACTTTGAATTGGAATTTCCCCTTTTGTGCACGTGCATCAATTTGAGACATTACGTATTATTTCTCTTTAGTGATTGGTTCATCGTATTTGACGTTGTTTTGTAGATTCACCTTCAGAATGCTTGCGCAGGTCATTTTATTGTGATTGGTTTATTAAAATTGTGACGTACAATGTTTATGAATCTGCCGAATGATCTTTGTTCATACTGATTTTTGACGGCTTGTACTATCCAATCAAATGTTAAACACGCACACCTCCTGGTTTAGAAATAGAAAACAATGAAACGTGTACCAAAGTAAACAAACAAATGATCGATAAAAAATGCATTTGCTTTGTCGGATGTAGTTGATAGCAGGGAAAATATATAAATCTATTTATTTAATAATAAAGCACAGTACTCCCTCATGAGGAGTTGATGTCATGAGTATACATGATACAAATCTTTACTTTTATTTGTAATTAAGAAACGGGTATCCCAACGTCATATCAATAATATTTGTTTTTGGGTTACTTATTTTGGTTTCAACTTCTTATGTGATTTCAGGTTTAATTCATATTTTTAAATTTGTATTTGGTGAAGGACGTTTTTTTTTTTAATTTTGCATATATCAGAGAAGACGTGGAGGATCAGGCCGAATTCTGCTTCTATGGTAAATTATTACCTATTTATCGTTTATCTTTTCTATTTGGACTTTTATTTTTCAATTCTGGGCAACAGAAAAAATTACAAAAAATAAAAATAAAAGTCCAAATAGAAAAGATAAACGATAAATGGGTAATTCTTTTACCATAGAGGCAGAAGAATTCGGCCTAGGCCAGGGACTATGCATTGTATCATATACCTGTTGCAGCATATAATTTAGGGGACGACCCTTTTAATTTTCATGGGGATGCTTGAGCGATTTTGCCCAGAAAATTCATTTTCATGAAAGTCTCGAACAAATTATTTATTTTCACCAAATGTCACACTAAAATATTTATTTCTATTCGCAATAAAAAAAAATTCTTCGAATTATAATTAAATTATTTATTTTCATGAAAATTAGGATAAGAATATTTATTTTCACTGGCACCAAGATTAAATTACTTATTTACAAAATCGCCCAAGCCCCTCCCCTTGAAAATCAAATGGCAAGCCCTTTAACTTGTAGACTGAATATAATTCATGTTGATATAAATGCCGCTAATATTTCTCACATTTTGCGCTCACGTACATTTGAAGGAAGGAATTAAGGACGCTCTCTGTGTCTGTTTAGATCTATTGCGACATTTAAAAAAATGTAAGAATCCAAAAATTAACCCATTTTGATACGTAAATATCGCGATTTGTAAGTATTGATCAATGATTGATTTCGTATGCTATACTTACGTACTTGATTAAAAGAATTTGTGCACGTGCATCAGTCGGGACATTACGTATTATTTCTCTTTAGTGATTGGTTCATCGTATTTGACGTTGTTCTGTAGATTCACCTTCAGATTGCTTGCGCAGGTCATTTTATTGTGATTGATTTATTAAAATGCTGACGTACAATGTTTATGTATCTGCCGAATGATCTTTGTCCATACTGATTTTTGACGGCTTGTATGTATATGTGCCTTTACCAAAGTCATAATCTTCGTCGATGAATGTTCATGTTGACTGTAATTTTTGTGCAATAAGGTGTATTTTATTTGCCTATATACTGGAAGAGTGCAAATTATTTCGGGGGTTTCAAAAGGTAGTCTGATAGTTTGTGATGTGTTCGTGCAATGATTTAGATCCTATTGGGAATTTTCCTCTATCAGCTTTTACACACATTTCAAAATGTTTTGATTTCATCTGCACTTAAGAGACACATAAGTTGTCGAAATGTTACAGTAACTTCGGCAGTTTGTTATTTATTACCAATGGGCCTATGTCACTGCTAGTGGACTGTTAGCCTCGAGGTTTATCAACAACCCAGTAGCCAGTATCTCGGTGCTGGCCCCCAAATCGATTTTATTTGGAAACTTGCAATATCTAAAATTCAGAAAATTTTGTTTAAAGCTAAATAGTATCTCCCTCTTGCATAGTTATTGCTGATAATGTGCTAGGTTCATAGATGTGAAATGTCTACATTGTAGATATATCAGACGTGAAAACCTGACAAATGTTATGATTCAGTGT
>MJUU01044861.1:20623-47033 GCA_002080025.1 Modiolus philippinarum
TTTTTTGTGTTGACCTACAATTTGTCTCACTAATAGGTCAGTGTCACTTGTTATCATTTATTTCATCAAGAACGATATTATAGGGAAATTGACGGTGCGCAGTATTACCGGATGCGCAATAATCCGTGACACGACTGTAGTATTCAGTGTATTTTATGTACCTAAAAAAATTCAAATAGCACTTATTTCTCCGGATACCTGCTGGAGCATGTTGAAATGTTAACACTTTGTTTCTGTTATCAGGGAAATAATATTTAGAAGAAAAATGAAATATTTTTGAATCCTTGAATTTCTCAAAAATAATAAATTTTTCACGTAAAAATGATGAAAACATTGAAATTTGAGGCATTTATGCCTTTGTTAGTATGAATTAGTGACCAAAAATTACAGCTTTTAGAACCGTAGATTTAAATACAAATTCGGAACGAATCAATTCTGAGAAGAGCAATTCTTTAACTTTTTTATCGATCATATTCAATTCAAATCGTTGCCATTACCCTTTTTAACATCACGACAGCTTGCTTTTTTCTTGATTTTGTACACAAGAAGAGAAGATATGGCTTAAATATTTGGGGAGCAAAGCAACATTAAAACGAGTAGTGCGTTTCTACTATTCTTTGGTTCAGAAGTCCATTTTCTAAGTCTGCAACTCGTAATACAATGTAACGCAAAAAAATCTCTAATGATGGACTATTTAACGAACTCGATCTTTATTGGTGTGTCGTCAAGGTTAATAATATCGAACTCATAATGCGATCCATTGCTTTTTTATTTCACTTGATCTGGAATTGCCATATCATACGAAAAAAGGAACTGTACTACGTGAATCTTATAAAGGCTAAGTACTAGGGATTACGCGTAGTGTAATCAGATTAGAGATGACCCTTAAAATAGGACAAATGCAATATATGAGAATATGTGTGGTGTGACCGTACCGGTTTGGTCATGTCAAGGTAATGTCAAGGTCTGTCCGAATCATTGATATGTACTGTTCTACAGTAAATAGGATTTAATAATTTTCTTTGTCTTGAAACCAAAAAATAAAACGATATTTAAATAAAACAAAATGTATAAACTCGTATATTCGACGATCGATTTAATAGGATTTTCTATAAATTGTATTTCTTGAAACAGAAAAACTCGGTTATTTCTTGATCGCCTAAAAGCCAACGGCTATTAGGGTTTACACGTTTTCCCACAACAATGACTTTTTAGCATTGAATTTTAAATTCCATTTAGTTGCAAGTTCGATATCATTTGCAAATTATTGGTTTTATTAATCACTCAAAAACTACTAATGTCTCTTTTAAGCGCAAAATATATTTGTATGATCGTGGCGATTACGAGTCTTTCATTCAACAGTTGTCCTCAGTCAATTGGGACGAACTGTTTATTGAAAACAATATTGATGAAACAACTGCAAATTTTACTCGAAAAATTTTAAATGTTGCTGACAAAGTAATTCCAAATAAATATGTATCTGTTCGTAAAGATGACCCACCGTGGATTACAAATGTGATAAAAAAAAAGAAATTCGAAGAAAAAATAGGACTCGTAGAAACGCAAAACGAAGCAACAATTCAGATCATTGGGCAAAATTTCGTAAAATAAGAAATAAGTGTAATTTTTAGTAGCCAATGTTTAAAAAGAATATTATAATAGTATTTCAAAGAAAATAAATAATGATGAAATTAACTCGCAAAATTTGTGGAAATTGGTAAAGTCTCTAATGAGAAACAAGAAGTTTGGTATACCTCCTATCAAAAGTGATAATGACATCATTGAAGATAACGTGTCAAAAGCAAATTTATTTAACAGCTACTTCAGCAAACAGTGTAAATTGGATGATGCCAATAAATCTCTACCCGGTATAGAAAATCTGCCTAACTTTTGTTTGCAAACTCTAAGTTTTAATGAAAATGAAATTGAAGATATTTTAAAGACATTCGACACAACAAAGGCAATGGGACCCGATCAAGTAAGCCCAAGACTCTTGAAAGAAGCTAGTGAAATTTTAAAAAGACCTCTTTGTAAATTATTTAAGTTATCTATCCAATTATGCTCATTTCCAACAGAGTGGAAACGAGCAAATGTAACTCCTGTTTAAAAAAAAACTGTCCCAGTGATGTTCAAAATTATAGACCAATTTCATAAATAAGTGTTTTAGGAAAGGTCATGGAGAGAGTGGTTTTCAAACATATCCACAACTTCCTATTAGAACATAATATTATAACTCCTTTTCAGTCCGGATTTACACCAGGTGATTCTGCAGTAAATCAATTACTATTACTCAGTATAACTAATGAATTTGGGAGGGCTTTGGATCAAGGGAAAGAAATAAGGGTAATTTTCTGTAACATAAGTAAAGCCTTTGACAGAGTTTGGCACAGGGGATTAATACAAAAATTAAAAATAATAGGTATTGAGGGTAGTTTGTTACTTTGGTGAAAATTATTTATTTAATAGAAAGCAACGTGTGGTAATTAATGGTGAAAATTCTGAGTGTCTAGATATTAAAGCAGGTGTACCTCAGGGTTCTATCATGGGCCATTGTTATTTATCATATTTATCAATGATATAGTTACCGAAATAAAAAGCAAAATCAAATTATTTGCTGATGATACGAGTTTATATTTAATAGTTGAAGATCCAGATACTGCTGCCTTGACTCTAAACCGTGATTTACAAAACATTCATGAATGGGCAGACAAGTGGTTAGTAACATTTAATGCACAAAAAACTGAAGCTATGGCTGTCTCTAGAAAAATGAATAAACGTAATCATCCACCTTTATCAATGGATAATGTTATGATTGTAAATGTACCTCAGCATAAGCATTTAGGTGTCATGCTATCAGTAGGACGGGGGGTGGCATAAACATAAAGATATGATTGCTAAAAAGGGTTATAATCGACTTAATATTATGAGAAAATTTAAACATATTATAGATCGTAAAACACTAGAAAAAATGTATTTTTCGTATATAAGACCAGTATTAGAATATGCCGATGTTGTCTGGGATAATCAAATTCAAATTTTGAAGCATAAAATAGAGAATGTTCAAATAGAGGCAGGAAGGATTGTTACTGGGGGAACAAGACTGACATCAATTCAAAATTTATATGAGGAAACAGGGTGGGAAAAGTTAAGCCCAAGACGTGAGGCTCATAAAATTGTATATTTTTATAAAATGGTTAATAACTGGACTCCGGCATATTTAAGTGAAATTTTACCAAGCAGAAATGATGAAATACATAATCATAACACACGTCAATCCTCGGCATTACATCAAATATCAACTAGAATGACTTTTTACTCAAATTACTTCTTACCCTCTACAGCACGAATCTGGAACTCATTGCCTGATCAAGTTAAACATATGACCTCTGTAAACCAATTAAAAGCTTATTTCAAAAGTAAAGTCGTCAAAAAACCTTTATATTATTACCATGGTTCTAGAATTGGACAGATACTTCACTCTAAATTAAAAATGAAATGCAGCAATTTGAATAGTGATTTATTTTCGAAAAATCTTGTACACAAGTAGAAACGGTGAAATATTTTCTTTTACAATGTAGACGATATAATGAAATAAGGTTAAGATTTTTACTGTCTCTTCAAATACCAGAAACTATTGATACAGTTCTACTTCTGTTCGGTTCCGACAATTTAACACTGGAGCAAAACAAGATGATATTTACAAATGTGCAGTTAAAAATTAGTATTAAAAGATTTTCCTCTTGATATCTCTTCAATTCTTTCTTTTTTGTTTATTAACTATTATTCATTTATTTATTTAGCTGTTATTTATTTATTTTAGTATTTATCTATTTTATTTTTTTGTGTAGGTCTGATCTTTTGTAATGAAATTTCATGTCATATTGGAAAAAATACCTTGAGCAAAAAATAAATTGTAATCAGATATTTATTATTTTTGAATACGGATTGATATAAGATTATGTCATCTTGTTTCCGGATCCTATTAATTTGTTTTTAATTTTGTTCATGTACATGTACATGTATATGATGTTACTGTAATTATAGAGTTGATTTATAAAATATGTTTAAAGTAACCATATTGTAAGAATTTGTTTCGATTGGAGCAATCATTTTCACCAATTCAATTTCCAGAATAATTTATTCCACTTTGGTAACGAAAGTGTCAAAGACCACCTATTTTTGGAATTCTGCCCAGCAACAATACTGTAAGGATATGTTTCATTTAGGGCAATCATTTTCACCAATTGGATTTCTTAAATAATTGATTTCAATTTTGATAAATTTACTGAAAGTGTCAAGGCTACTTATTTTTTGAAATTTTTCTTAGCTACCATACTTTTAAAATTTGTTTTGATTAGGACAGACATATTTCCTTACTAGATTTCTTAAATATCTGATGCCAGATTTGGAAATTTTCCTGAAAGTGTCAAAGACCAAGCACTTTTTTGGAATTCAACTTAGAAACCACACAGTAAGGATTTGTTTTATTTAAGGGAATCATTTTCACCAACTGGATTTCCAAAATAATTGACTCCAATTTTGGTAAATTTCCAGAAATTGTCAAGGACCACTTTTTTCTTTTTTTGTAATACTACATGTACCTAACAAACATACATTTTGAATTCCTATTGATTAGGACAGACATTTTCCCTATTTAGATTTCAAAAAAAGGCATGGCCAGTTCCCGTGAATCTATTTCCTTCAACATACATATTTTGCAAGTGCATTAAATCTTCCCGAAAAACTGTTTTTAGGTTAGAGTTATATACACTATCAGAAGAAAATCGATTCAAATGCATTTTTATACATTTAAATAAAAGATTGCCACTTGAATGCAATTTTGAAAAAAATGACATTTTTTGTAGGTTTTTGTCAAAATTCATTGTATAGGAAATCCAGACCCAAAATATGAAAAGGCAAATGTTAATACATTCGCAATAACTCCTATTATTATTATCTTTTTTTGTTTTCGATTTTAATTTATTTTATTTTATTTATTTTTTTTTTGAGGGGGGGAATGCTATTTTCTCAAACACTGTAAAATATCTTAAATGGACACAAAGGGCTGTTTACAGCCATATTCGACTGCTAATAAGTCAGAAAGCATACAAGTGTGGCATATATTAATTTCATTTCTAAGAAGTACACGTACCAGAGACCACTTTGCACGATTTTCGACAACATTTGAGCATGTTTGAAAATTAAATGGCCCTACTTCTCTGGTAAAATTCTTGAAAGTGTCAAATAATCAATGAACAGATATGGAGTAAATGTAACTGAGACAAAGTCCAAACAAAACCAAGCAATGGAACAACGCTTTTTATTGTTGTTCTTCATCTTGAAGTCACCATGAGGCCTTCAACAATGAGCATTACTCTTCACCATACCAAGGGAGGACATCACAAATCAGTCTTACTTTGGTATCAGTTTGAGTGAAGAGGACAACAACCTGCCTTGTATCTACTAGGTACCTAAATTACATAAATGCTCTTACAAACAGAGATACATTGCTGGGTCTGCCAAATGCACAACAAACCCCTTTCTAAGTTCCTAACTTCATTACTTACTGCAGTCAAAGATGGCCTTAAGATATACAGTGATAAAGTATACTCAACAAGTGGAGTCCCAAAAACTCGAAAGACTTATTATTTTTCTACTCTCTATAGTACTCTTTCACACGATAAGCTAAAGTCAGTACTCCGGGATTTAATATTATACACCAGTCTTTCTTTACTACACCGGTAAAAAGGGTGAAAGAAGATATCATATTTTAATTAGTGATACGAAAAGATGGGGCCTGTTTTATTAAACATCACATTGATTCACACAAAAAGTGTACAGATGAGGATGTCATCGCAACATTTTTGATAACATATTTGTAGAATTTGGAGGGCAAGTTTTCCAGCAGACAATAGGGGTACCTATGGGGACCAATTGTGCGCCACTTTCAGCAGATAACGATGAAGAGATTTGGAGTAAATGCAAATGAGACAGAATTTCTACAAATACATGGTAAAACCAAGCAACGCTTTTATTGTTGTTCTTCAACTTGAAGTCACCACGAGGCCTTCAACAATGAGCATTACTCATACCTCATAGCAAGTTCAAGATTTGTTCCTTTATTCGTATGAAGCCAGGTTCATACAAGGGCAAGTTCAGAAAAAAGACTATAAGCTAGCCAAGTCATTTAATTTCAGCTTCCGTTATATAGATGAACAATCCGCAATTTTAGGATAACCTTCATCTTATATACCCAAATGAACTCGAAATTAAAGAGACAACTGATACACTATCATCAGAATCATACCTGGACCTATACCTATACACTGACAACTCTGGACGTCTGAAAACAAAACTTTACGACAAGCTTGATGATTTCGACTTTCCAATAATGAACTTCCCGTTTTTGCGCGGTAATTTTCCCACATCTCCGGTATATGGCGTGTACATTTCACAACTCATTCGTGTCTGTAGTATGTACAGCGATTTTGTCAACAGAGCGAAATTACTGTCTCAAAAAACTATACACCAAGGGTATATTCGGTCACTGTTGCAATTGTCAATACAGAAGTTAGTAGTATATAGGTGGTTACAAATTATGATTTGACGAGGTGGTGCGAGGTGGTGCCGGAAGTGACGTCACCGGAAGTTACGTGAACGGAAGCGGAAGTCACGTGACCGGAACACGAAGTGTTTATGTTGCGCATGCGCAACCGAAAGTCGCCATATTTGAGGCCCTATACGGCCATATTAACCGAAAATGACGTGTTGAAACAACACGTGACACCGAAGGGGTGAAATGGAAAGGTATTGGAGCGCGCATGCGCGACCAGAAGTGGGTGTGTCACCAGGTGTTACCCGGTGGTCCTAATTGAAGCCCTATTCGGCCATGCTGATAGGAAATGACGTGTTGGAAGAAGGCAAGGCCCCACGGGGGTGTTGTATGACCTTATTACATGACACATGCGCGACCGGAAGTAGCCACAGGTATACACCGATAGTCGGGAATGTTCTTTCATTATTCCCCTTTTTGCATGTTTTTCACTGTTACTCTTTGTATTTTCTTTATCTATCATTTTCTCTCTGTCCCACCGTTTTTTATTGTTGTTATACCTTTTCAACCCCTTTTCAGTATTGTTCTTTGTATTGCAATCCAATGTTTAACTTAGTTTCTTCTTGTCTAAGTCTTTTTATATGTTATTTTATTATGTTCTATATTATATTCTAATTATCTTTCCTTCTCATCCAATTCTTGGAGATATTTCTCCTTTCCCACTCTTTTTGGATCCTTTCGTCTGCTATTGCCATTTTGTTTTCTTGTTTTACTAATTATCTCCCTTTTTCATCCAATTCTTAGAGTAGTTTCCCCTTTCCCACCTAATTTCTATAGTGTCGTCTGCAATTGCTTTTTAATCATTATTTTCTATTATTTAACATAATTATCCCCTTTTTCATCCAATTCTCAGAGCGATCTCCCTTTTCCTGCCTTATTCTATAATGTCGTCTGCTATTGATTTTTATACGCCCGTCTTTGACGGGACGTATTATGGTATACCGTTGTCCGTCCGTCCGTCCGTCCGTCCGTCCACACGTCGTACTCTAACTAGAGAACGCTCAGAACATTTTTCTTGAAACTTTGCAGGATTGTTTGGTATGGCGGAAGAAAGCTCCCTATCGTTTTATTTTGTCGTCGGATTTTTCGTTCCAGAGTTATGGGACTTTGATTATTTGAAAAAAGCTTGAAATTGCAATTTTCGTCCACATGTCCTACTCTAACTAGAGAATGCTTTGATCATTTTTCTTGAAACTATGCAGGATTTATATTTATGCAATAAAATAATATTAAACTAATTAAACTATGCAGGAAAAAAGCTTGAAATTGCAATTTTCGTCCACATGTCCTACTCTAACTAGAGAATGCTTTGATCATTTTTCTTGAAACTATGCAGGATTTATATTTATGCAATAAAATAATATTAAACTAATTAAACTATGCAGGATTGTTGGGTATGACGAGAAAAAGTTCCCTATCGTTTTATTTTGTCGTCAGATTTTTCGTTCCAGAGTTATGGGACTTTGATTATTTGAAAAAAGCTTGAAATTGCAATTTTCGCCCATATGTCGTACTCTAACTAGATAATTCTGTGATCATTTTTCTTGAAACTTTGCAGGATTGTTGGGTATGACGAGAGGAAGCTCCCTATTGTTTTATTTTGTTGTTGGATTTTTTGTTAAAGAGTTATAGGACTTTGATTATTTCAAAAAAAGCTTGAAATTGCAATTTTCGTCCACATGTCGTACTCTAACTAGAGAACACTTTGATCATTTTTCTTGAAACTTTGCAGGATTGTTGGGTATGACGAGAGGAAGCTCCCTATCGTTTTATTTTGTCGATGGATTTTTTCGTTCCACAGTTATAGTACTTTGATTATTTCAAAAAAGTATGAAATTGCAATTTCTGTCTACACATCGATATTCTTTTATTTTAAGACATCACTATCCCTAAAACAATATACATTTTTGACTGTTTAACATCAGATGGAATAATTGATATATATCGGAAGTCCCTTGTCATGTTTGTTCATATGAAGTTTTTAATTTCAAGAATCATTTAATCAGTTTGCTTTAAAGTGGGGACGGGCGTATCATGCGCTCTTGGCTCAGCAGTTTATTATTATTATTTCCTACCTAATTTCATAATTATTTCCCCTTTTTATCCAATTTTACGAGTGATTTCCCTTTTCCCGCCTAATTTCTATAGTATCGTCTGCTATTGCCATATTGTTTTCTTGTTTTACTAATTATCTCCCCTTTTCATCCAATTCTTAGAGTGATTTCCCATTTCCCGCCATATACCTATACTGTCGTCTGCTAATTTTAGATGTCCCGCCATTTTTCTCAAAATTCTTTGCGTTAATTCCCCTTTCCCGCCCAATTTCTGTAGTATCGTCAGCTATTTTTAGATTTCCCGCCAAATTATCTCCCTTTTTTCTGTTGCCAAGGTAATATCCCCTCCTTTTTACCTTTGTATCTATTTTATATATGTTTGAGACGTTCCCTTAATATTTCATCCATTTTGAGATGGTCCCGCCATTTTGTCCGCCATCTTGACCAGAAGTGCGGACGTAAGAGAAGACACCCCCTGAATTGACCAATCAGGACTTTGTACATGCGCAATCTACCTGCGCAGAAAAACTGGAAACCGGAGGTGCGGACATGAGCGAAGACACCCGATGTCTTCTATCACGTCCGCGTCCAAAGTATATATACAGTGTACTAAAGCTCAGTATCGTTCTACCCATTGGAAGGAACAGTCACCATGTTCTCCTGCGAGATGTGTGCAAAGCAGTTCACTGAGAAGAGAAGCCTGTTACGTCATATGTAGAGCCACCTAGCGGACCAAGAGGCGACGAGTGTGGGAAAGACTTTGCCCGGAAGGATGCCCGGGATAGGCATCGGAAGACCCACCAGCAAAAAGGGCAGAAGTCGGAGCAGACCTACACCTGCAGTATATGTGACAAAGAGTTCACCAGAGCGATTGAAACCTTTGAGAGAACATTTGGATTTACGCCTAGATACGTTCAAAACGTGGAAGTCCAATGTGGTACAATCCTTGGATCTCGCCCAGGACCATTTTTATTATATGGGTATAGAAGACAAATGTCAATGCACACAGTGTGGTGGAGTATTGGGTGGTTGGAGAGTTGGAGATATAGTACACATGGAACACCACAGATATTTTCCTGATTGTCCCTTCATTCAAGAATATTTACAAAAACACTGATTTATACCGAGAACAGAAATGACTTGCCCAAAATACATAGAGTATGCCGATGAATCAGTCAGGCTGGATTCTTACACTGGATGGCCCATTCAGCTGAAACAACGACCAGCGGACCTGGCAAAGGTTGGAATATTTTATCTTAACCAAGGAGATAAAGTACAACGCTTTTATTGTGGAGAAATTTTGTGCGTTTTTCACGCGGATTCAAACAGGTCAGAAAGTCTTTTTCTTCTGCTGTCACCATCTGTTCTATTCTGGTCAGGACATCGTCGACTGGAGTCTCCTTTACCAACAGGACACGATTCTTGGCAAGTGGGTGAGCCATTCTAGATAAGAACGGCGAAGAGCCGGTCATGGGTTTATATAGTCCAAGTCATTTGTCTCGATGGTTGTGATTGGTCAGTGACTTATGGAACAAAAATAGTGATTGGTCAAAACTCTGTTTTGATTGGTTGAATTTCCTGCAATTTCATTGGTCCACATTATGTACACCTTCAATCCACTTTTTTGTTTCGTTACGACAGGTTCAGACGTGTCCATGCATGTTCCTTCAAAACGCGGGAAAAAGCCAGGGTTACATCCCTTTTGGAGCGCGGGCGCGACAGAAGACACCTAGCAATCAACATTGTGCTTAACAACCCTCTGAATGGCCGCGACGAACGCGGACGTGATAGAAGATACCCAGAAAAAACGCAGGAACTCCCAAGAGTTATGTCCTATTGATGAACGCGGACGTGATAGAAGATACCCACAAATAAAGAAAAATCGGGAACTCCCAAGAGTAATATCCCTTTGCCAACACGGACCTGATAGAAGACACCCTCAAAAATACAATGACAATTGCTGAATGACAACATCCGGATATTAAGTGAAACATTGGATTGAAATACAAAGAACAATACTGAAAAAGGGTTGAAATGGTATAAAAACAATAAAAACGGTGGGATTAGAGGAGAAAATGAAAGAAAAGGAGAGACAACACAAAAAACAACATTGAAAAGGGGTATAATGCAATTAAAACATTTAAAAAGGGTTATACAAGAGGACATGAGCTAAAAAAAAATCGGATGGAAATACAAAGAACAATATTGAAAAGGGGGTTGAAAAGGTAAAACAACAATATAAAGGGTGGCACAAGGGAGAAAATGAATGACAAGGAAAGACAATACAAAGCACAACATTGAAAAGGGGCAAAATGCTATTAAAACATTTAAAAAGGGTTATACAAGAAGAAACTAAGTTAAACATTGGATTGCAATACAAAGAAAAATACTGAAAAGGGGTTGAAAAGGTATAACACCAATAAAAAAACGATGGGACAGAGAGAAAATGATAGAAAAAGAAAGAAAATACAAAGAGTAACAATGAAAAACATGTCAAAAGGGTCGCGTATGTGTTATAGACTTAGGTCATACCTGATCCCTGCGGGATCACGTGTTGTTTCAACACGTCATTTCCGGTAAAAATGGCTACTTATAGTAGATACACACCCACTTCCGGTTTACACCCGGGGCTACGCACACTTCCGGTCGCGCATGCGTCATGTAATAAGGTCATACAACACCCCTGTGGGGCCTTGCCCTCTTCCAACACGTCATCTCCTATCAACATAGGGCCGAAAAGGGCTTCAATTAGGACCACTTCCGCTTAACACCTGGGGACACACCCACTTCCGGTCGCGCATGCGCGCTCACATAACTTTCCATTACACCCCAACACCTCATTTCCGGTTAAATGGCCGTATAGGGCCTAAAATATGGCTACTTCCGGTTGCGCATGTGCAATCAAAATACTTCGTGTTCCGATCACGTGACTTCCGGTGACATCATTTCCGATCTACGTCACTTCCGGTGACGCCACCTCGCCAAATGATAAGTGAACTGTACTCATATACTACTGAAGTTTTACGTTGTCACCATGAATTGACAGACCTTTACAATGTTTCTATTTCGCATTTGAGAATAGATATCTTTGGGTAGATCCAGAGTTATTACCGGACTGACTAACACCGACTGTGACAAAACCGAACATTCCACTGGCAGTGAGACGGGCCACGCGTGGAGCAGATCATGCTTGCCCTTCCGGAGCACCTGATGATGCATTGTAGTTGTCATCCAATGATACATCACGCGATCGCCACCATAATTTAACAGACCGTTACAAGGAGTCTATTTGATATCTTTGAGTAGATCCAGAGTATATTATCGGACTGACAAACACCGACTGTGACAAGCAGTGTAACGGTTGCCACACGTGGTGTGGATCATCATTCCTTCCGGAGCACGTGATGATGCCTCGGTTTTTATAGGGGTTCACACTGCTAGTGCTTTTGTTGTGTGACGTTCTTGTTCATTTTTGTGTATTTGTTTTGTCTTTGTCATACTGTCTCAATTCGTGTTGGATATGAATTGCCATGATTTTGGAATTATGGTTTTAGAACTCCTCTTTTCCTAGTTCTTGCTTCGGTATTCGTTTGCCGATGTACTCATACCTCACAGTAAGTCCAAGACGGGCCCCAAGCTCAGGTTTGAGCGGAATCCATTGCTAGATATCGAGCAACGCTACATCAATCTTCTTTTATGTCATGGATGCGGGATCGTCAATAAACATAAAATTAAGTGGTAAAATGTACTTAAAATCGGTGTCTATATCTACTGGCATAATCCGTAAAGAGTTTAAACTCATCACACGAATGAGCGTCATCCAAAATGTGTTTTGTACGTGTAAAGTTAGTATGGATAAAACAAGTGGTGTGTCTACGGATATGATGTACTGCTCTGGACTACTATGAAGCGAGTCAAGGCTCCACAGGTTCAAAGGTTCACATCTATAAGACTGGTCATAAATATGCTGAAATATTCAGAGGGTTTGATGGCAATTCATTCCATACGGTGATGGTTCTTACAAAGAAGCTGTTCTTTGTTCGCTGTTTGATCCTAGTCTTACAAAGCGATGTTGGTGCTGGCTAGTGTGACTCTTTGTGGTGTCATAGGTATTTTGGTACTGGGACTGCCACTTCTTCGTGTATGACTTTGTGAAGAATCAGTAGACATGATGTTCTTCGTCTGACTTGTAACGATGGTAATTCAAGTCTATCCAGTAAATTAGTTACTGTTCCAGCTGGTTCTCTTGAATATTTGGTGTCGATGAACCTAGCTGCCCTTCTTTGGATCATTTCTAGCTTATGTATGTGCTTTTGAAGATGGGGTCCCATACCGTATTCTAGTGTTGGTCTTACTAGACTTAAATATGCTCGCTTTTGATGGAAAGTGTTCATCCGTTGCCCGACAAAAAGATCAACAGAAGACAATCACAACATATATAAAATCACAGCGCGATCATCGAGTCAATCGTAAGATCACTTATTTTTGGACTACTACTCTAAAACCATATTTGATTTTTTTTTTTAAATAGAACTGTCATTTCAACCATTTAATTCCAAAAATATTTGTTTCCCAAGTTTGGTAAATTTCCTAAAAGTCTCAAAGATCAATTATTTTTGGAGTTCTGTCTAACAACCAAATGTGACAATGTTTCGGAACTAGGTCAGATTAGGAGGCGCTGGCTGCTTCTATATGTCTTTGCTCATTTCACGAAGTCGGGGATGATGGCTCATGTGAGATTCCATGAAAAATGGCTAATGTCCATTCCTGCTTACTGACATGACCCATATCAACAATATTGGTATATATTATCCATTTTAAGATTACAACTTCAATTCATGCTACTGATCCTGACTGTGACCTACACTTTACGCATGAGTGCCTTGTTTACGAAGAATAATTAAATGCCATCCCTGCTTAATTTCACATCACCAATTAGCCATTTTGGTAAGTATGATGCATTTTGGTATGTATGATGCATTTTTGTATGTATGATGCATTTTTGGCATGAAACCTTCAATGCATCCTTTGCATATTGTCTGTGACCTTCATTTTACGCATCTTTGGGACTTAAGTATACTGATTAGTTATTTTATGAAAGGATATAGAGTAAATGAACATGAGACCATAACACATATGTTTACTCCAACTGCAATTAATTTTAATGAGCTGTATGGCCATTTCGGAAATTAATTCCTCATAAGCAGCATTAGAACCCAAACATAGGAAATAAATAAAAAACAAAAACAAAAACGAAAAGTCTATTCAGGCTTACTGATATATCCAGTATGTACATCGGCAATCGAATACCGAAGCAAAAATGATAAAAGGGGGAATTCTAAAAAAAAAATTCAAAATCATGGCAGTTTATATCCAACACGAATTGAGACAGTACGACAAAGACAAAACAGATAAAACAAAACTTAACAAGAACACCACATAACTAAAGCACTAGCAGTGTGAATCCTACAAAAACTGAGGTATAATCGGATGTTCCGGAAGGGATGATGATCCACGCCACGAGTGCCATCCGTCACACTGCTTGTCACAGTCGGTGTTTGTCAGTATGGTAATTAACTCTGGGTCTACTCAAAGATATCAAATAGACTCCTTGTAACGGTTTGTCAAATTATGATGTATCATTGGATGATAACTACAATGCATGTATCAGATGCTGTCTTAACCTGCATTGTACAAATGAGCGACTTGGTTGGGTAGGCTTGTTTAAAAAGTTTATATTTGGTCCACTGTCATATTATACATCAACCTGATTAGTGTGTTAGATGCATCATAGGATGACAACTACAATGCATACTTCGGATGCTGTTTGTGACCTACATTTTAGTCATGAGAGCCTTGGTTACGCACAATGCTTTAATGTCCATTCCTGCTTACTGACATGTCCCACATCAACCATATTGGTATGTATAATGCACTTTGAAATGAACGCTGTGCACAACGAATGCTTTAGATGTGGCTTATGACCTTCATGTTTTGCATGAATGAATCTCTTAGAAAGATTGATTATAGTCAATTCCTGTTTACTAACGTGCGACAATGATTGTGCAACGAGATGAGCTCAGAGAGCTGTTGCTGTTTTCTGTGTTTTACTCTTAGTTACATGTAAAAGCATTTATTTTGTATAAAAAAACACAAGTAAATTTAAACTTATATTTTTTTTTACTTTATTGCATATTAAACAATGCTGTCAATACTATTTACATCCAGTACCTAAGACAATAAACTATAAATTTATATAGCCTAGGTGGTCGAGTAGTCTAGGGCGCCGGACATAGTGCAGGCGGTGTTGTCATAGATGACCACAAAGCAGAGGGTCAAATCCAGCCGTAGGCTTTGCTGGAATTTCCTATGCTAACAGGTTTTAAAAAGATGATTTTCATCACTGTTGGCATTCGGAATCATATATTCTATCATTGTAGCTCACCTTACACATATGAATTTATCTTTTTTTTAATTTAGAGAGTCCAAAATTGAATACGTCTATGATGTCAAAAAATTAAAGTAATTAATTTTACTCTTATTATATTTTAGCGTGTTATTGACCTGAGAAGAACACCAATCACGCTAACATAGAATATTTTAAATGCTAAGTAATACGTTTGTATTATAGCCCTACATGTGATCCTCATATTGCCATGCATACTGGATTTATGATTTTTGATTGTTGCTTTTCGGTATTCGTTTTAAGAATAATGTAATGAAATGAATTACTCCCATCAAAGTTTTAATACAAACCAATAATTTTTCAATCACACCTATATTTCAGCATTTTGCATTCATTGAGTTAAATGTATTTTATTTAAATCTTCTGTTTTATCTTTTTTGTCCTGTCTAGCTGGATCCAAATGATGTCGTGGGCGTCGGAGTGTAAACCCAAAATCAAAGTTTTTAAAGCTTGATTAAATACAATAAATTTGCATTTAATTACATGGACATTGTTCAAAGTCAATTTATCATCAAAAGATTGTATCCATGGAAATATTTTGCCTTTTTTTTATTTCCGGAATTTTGGCATAAAATTGATTTTTCTTTTACTTATTACTTTTCTATCTCGTTAAATTCAAGACATAGAATCACGTTTTTTTTTTTTGTACAGCTACAATGTATATTATAATGATACTAAATACATACAGACAGAGGTCTCTTTAGCCTACTTTTTTCACTGTCTTCTGTTATTCTTTTTAATTTTACACTTAAAATAACATCTTGTGTAATTTATGACATTGGATTATGTATCAAAGTGAGAAAGCAAGTAGCTAAAACAAATCAGGTCATCGTGACCTATATTTTATGCATCATTAAATTATGTGTATTATAGTAAGGAAGCAGGCAGCCAATACAAATAAGGTAATTGTGACCTACTTTTTATGCATCATTAACTTAGGGTGTTTAATATCTAAAAAGCACCATTTTCAATATCAGAATTAAAAAATATCTGATGCCAATTTTGGTAAATTTCTTACAACTCTCAGAGACCAGTTATTTCTTGAAATGTGTCATTTGACCTCCTATTTCGATATTTGTATTTGGTAGAAGGCACTTCTATTAGATTTTTGGGGGATTTTGCTTTCCATATTGTTGCTTAGAGGAAACAGTTGTACAACGTAAAAAAATTACCGCATATTCAGTGAACTACTTGTTATTTTTCTTCCATTTTATAATGATATTACATGAAACATACTTTCGCAAAAATACAAATTAATGAATGACAAAAAGGTTGTTCGGGTATTAGTATTTAATACTATAGCTGTGTAGAAACAGAAATATTGCGAATTAACTTTTTTTAATGCGAAATTAATATAATTGTGTACAATAAGTACTTTTAGATCATACAAGATATTTCCTGTCCAAATCATGTATATAGATACTATACATAATCCTTGTGGTAATTTGCATAAGAATACATTTTTTTCTTTTTGGTATAATTTAAGGTATAAGTTTGGCTGACAGGTCTTGCAAGGGGCGTGGCTTTGACGCCTGTGCTAGAAAAAATGACATGAGTTGTCACATAAAACAGTCAACTCCTTGTTCATCGCCGTTAATTAATTACTTGTCACATGAGGATTTATACCTCCGCCAAACAGTTTTGAGAATCTTTTATTTCCATTCGATCTTGGACTTAGTTTCTAGTCAAACGTATATGTGATTGTGTTTTTACAACGTTAGAACATTACGCCTTTGGGTAAGAGATCTTTGTTATACTTAATTCACGATTTTAGCCAATTCATTATACTAAAATTGCGTAAATGCATGTTATTTTTTTTATTATTTTTTTTTAGATTTAAGGATGTTATAATGGTGATTCATTATACAAACATGTATCTGTGATGTTATTAATTAAAATTGTAAAATTGTACTACATGTAAATCTTGTCTTTCAATTTTTATAAAACGAACATTGACTTTATATTTTGCTTAAAAACGATAGTCTGTCAAAACCTGTAATTTTCAAAATTTCAAACAAATTATGATTATTTTAATTTATTTTTTTTTGTTCTTTTTTTTTATTATTCTGTTTATTTTTTCATTGCTATTGTCTTGTGTATATTTTTCTGTTTTTGTTTTTATCGTATTTTCATGTTTTCCCGGAATTTTTCCAAAGCATGGCAGAAAAAAAAACAACTACAGAGAAACAAGAGCATTATCAGTCCGTTTGTAATTCTAGAATTCCTGGATATATTATAGAACTGGTTGTTTGCTGAACCAACTCAGCATATTATTGTCTACATATAAATCATTTTTAATCATTTTCCAATACAATTGTAATTGATTGCACAATGCGAAAACTAAATACTATGTTGAATTACACCAATCTTCTTATTCCACTCAGTTTAAGGAGTTGACTCCTAAAATTTCAATTTCTACCATTCCTTTTTTAGACTTCAGCATTATATCCCCTACATGCTAGTCAACAGTGTTCTTTCAATGCTTCATGCTGTCGAGATAAGCATAAGAACTTTAAATAGACGTATATATTATGCTTGTATGTACATTTCTAAAAGTTAGAATTCCGGGGTATGTTTATGAAAATTGAAGAAATATTAATGTTAATTATCTTTCACTGTAATCAAATTGGGGGAATGCAGTTCAAATTATACTGTTCAGTCCGTCCAAGAACTGTCCCATTTTTTCACATAACGACGATAAATTAATACAAACATTTAACTTTTGTTTTCTACATTTTACAGTACACTTCATTACTTCCTGTAAAAATGTATTTTGACAAGAAAAAATGATGTCTATATTTGTTAAATGTCCCATCGCGTTATATGCTCCTATCTAAAGGAGGAATATACATTCAAACAAACAAACAAAAAACTTTGAACTGTTTCTTTTTCAAACAACTAAAATAACAAAAGCTTGAGACACAATTTACTTAGATAAAACCACAAAGATTCAGCATAAATAAGTTATCTGTTTACCTTCCCGTCAAATTTCCGCACTGTGTGAATGAAATTTAGGTCCAGTGATCTAAATTGACCAATTTTGTCTACTTAACATACTGTGTCACTTTTAAGGTCTATTTGACTTATTTTTGAAGACTGTGCTACTAACCTTTAGATCCTTTAGATCCATAAAACTATTTTCCTTAATGATATATGTGAAGTGTTCATATTGAATAAAGCCCCGTGTCATTTCCCGTCAAATCTATTCGGAATTTAATTCTCGGTGTTTATCATTTATCATTAGAGAAAAAGATTACATAGAGATTAATACATGGCCTTTTCCATATCAGCACGGTTATCATCCCGAGACCCCAATATCAGCCCGAGGCGCCAGCCGAGGGCTGATATGGGTCGAGGGATGATAACCGTGCTGATATGGAAAAGGCCATGTCTTTATCTGTTTATTATATACTTCCAATTAGGAGGTGTCATCACACCCGGGCTGAAATAGCCATATCACCGGTCCGATATAGATTTTCAGAACGAGGCGGTCTGATATAGCCATATCAGACTAGGTATATGATATAGACTGTTTACTTCCGCCTATATTACATATACAAAACAGAACATATCTTCGCTAAGTATGTAATTTATTCGATCATTACCATATTTTATCCACTCTCGATAGTTAAATTTCAAAATTTAAAAAGCTCGGCAAGCCTCGCAATTAAAAGTTTAGAATTTAACTATGCTAGTAGATAAAATATTGTAATGAACGGGATCTTTTGGTGTAATCTATATTTTTTCCAAGTTGGGTCTACTATGGTATTGTCATATTTTGCTATTGACCTTTAGATATACTTATGCTCACCATGTGTAGTAATGCGGAAGTCCACTGTTTTAAGAAATGTCATAATTTATTGAAGACGTTTCTAAAGTACCGGTATATCATACAATTATGGCCTAATATTCACCGAGATGATCAGCCGAGGTGTATATTTTTGTTCACAGGTCAATAAAAAGCGTATTCAAAGTTTCAAAAGACCATGATGGTTTTACTATATTGTTCAGTACATTATGACATCAAGTAAATATTACTTCAGCAGGCGAAAACCTTTATTTATTCACCTGATAGGATGCTGTTGCATTTTAAATCGTTACTTTGTTGTTCTTTACATTGCGTTGCCGTAGTCAATAAATACACCCTGTTTGTTGTTTGACACTCTTCAAGCTTGTATTTCGAGAAGCCCGACAGTAGATTACAGACTGAACAAACGACATACACATTCAAAGTCCAGACAACAAGGCAAAGAAAAAACAATGGCACGTGACATCTGCAAAATCCGAAAATTATAAACACAACATTCAAACCTAAAGCAAACACTGTGTGAACTCTGATTAAAAAAACAACGGTGACATTTTATGCCCCAGGAGGGTAAGCACATCCTGCTTACTTAACACTTGTATTTAAGAAAGGCTTTCGATGTCATGGATCTAACCATCAAATTTTAAACTTACACATAACTAAAATCAAAATATCTTTATTTTTCAGGTGTTTAACCACCAAACGTCAAAATGAGTCGGTCAATGTCAGTTGTGGATGGCATGCCCGTTGCTCCGACTGGAGGTGTTCCTGGTCAAAGTAAAGGAAGACGGTTCTCCTGTCCCCCTGGGACCTTTGGTCAAGAGAGTACGATTTTTGTAAAAAGACAACCATTTACACAAGTTGCTTTTGACGAACTTCATATGAAAGAGGAACAAGACGATAGTGTATCAATCGGCACAAAATTAAAAGAAAATGTGTATTGTTCTAAGAAGAGAGTATGGAAGATTCTTTCAACATACCTACCAATTATCAAAGTACTTAGATACTACAACATACGGGAAAGCATTGTCAATGACATTTTGGCGGGAATTACGATAGGCATTTTACATATACCTCAAGCTTTGGCCTTCGGTCTTCTTACATCTGTCAAAGTGGAAAATGGATTATACACGTCTGTGTGGCCAGTTTTACTGTACGTTATTTTTGGAACTTCTGCCCACGTTTCCATGGGAACGAGTGCTGTTATTTGTATTGTGACTGCTAGCGTCGTTGATCGACAAGCGGAGAACTTTAAAGCTACATATTCTATGAATACAACAGCAAACGCAACTGCCATACTTAATTGGGAAGACATCCCAGAATTCATGGACTATAAGGAAAACATCGCCCTCTGTGTTGCCATGTTAAGTGGACTAATACTGCTGTTCATGGGATTTTTACGTCTTGGCTTTATCACCGCTTACTTGTCCGAGTCATTTTTCAACGCATTTACTTCCGGTGCTGCTGTTCACATAGCAACAAGTCAGTTACCTGCTTTGCTTGGAATCAAGGTTAAACGATTTGGAGGAGCTTTTAAAATAATTTACACCTACAAAGAAATTATCTCCACTCTACCTGAATTATCTTGGCAAACACCACTGGTAGCTATCGTTAGTATAGCTATCTTGTTATTTTTTAAGGAATTCATCAATGAGAAATTCAAACATAAACTTCCGATTCCAATCCCTGTGGAACTTTTGGTTGTTATCGTCGCCACAGTAGTTTCTTATGCTGCTAATTTAGCTGCCGCACAAGTTGCCGTTGTTGGAGAAATACCCAGCACTATACCGCCACCAATGATTCCGGATCTGACTGGCGTCGAAACCTACTTTGTTGACTGTTTTGTCCTCGCTATTTTGATATTTGCAAACACAATAGCCATGGCTAAAATATGCGCCAAAAAGCACAACTATGAAATTGATGATAGCCAAGAACTTATTGCCTATGGGATGTGCAATTTTGCCAGTTCATTCCTGAAGTGTTTTCCATCAGCCGTCGCTCCACCGAGATCAATGATTGCCTCAGTAATGAACGTGAAATCAACATTAGCAGGTGTGTTTGTTACGGTGTTGATGCTTTTGGTCATTATGGCAATGAGCGTTTTATTTGAACCTTTACCTAAAGCCTCACTTGCCGCCATCATCGTTGTAGCACTAAAAGGACTTTTCATACAAATGGGAGATTGCAGAAAATTTTGGAGAATCAACAAGTTTGACTTTATTATCTGGTTGTTTACGATTGTCAGCGTTGTATTCCTAGACATTGATTTTGGACTCGGAATTGGTGTCATCGTTTCTCTCATCACTGTTGTGTTCCAAACACAATTCTCACGTGGTTACCGAGTCGGAAGAACAATGAAAGAGGGCGCCTTTGTCGAACACAAGCGATACAAAGATTCCGTTGAATCAAATGGGGTGAAAATTTTCCGATTTCAGTCAAACCTTTATTTTGCAAATGCTGAAATATTTAGAAACACCTTGTACAGGTCCACCGTCAATCCAAGAAAATTACTGAAATTTTTGAAAAAGCAAGATCTAAAACAGAAGAAGGAGGAAAAACGATTACAAAAGCTTGGAATTGAACCTAAGAAAGACTTGAATGCTTTATCGGAAGTGTCAATTATCCCACTGAAGGAAGATCGAAGGACATCGAAAACGTCTGAAATCAGTGTCGGGTCAAACGGAATCAAATCAAGTGGTTCTACTTCTAATTTAGTACCTGGAGATAACCCTGCGTTCTCATTGGACGAAGTAATTAAACAGAACAATGGTCTTCCGAACCAAGGACCACCTTATGGTAGACTTTCAAAAACAAACAGCATAGCTTCAAACTTGACAAGTCTTGCAGATGATGATGAAGTTGATCCAGAAGATGGAGAGGAATTTGTTACAGATGAAAAAATTAAACGCATGCGCAGAACTCATCATGTTATCATAGACTGTTCTACAATTAACTATATGGACAGCTCAGGTGCTAATGTTTTAGGACATATTTCTTCAGAATACGATCATGTTAATATCAAACTTTTCTTGGCTGGGTGTTCAGCCGATATCAGACGTACAATGGAGTACGCGGACACTTATGACAAAATACCAAGACATCATGTTTTTGTAGAATTGCACGATGCAATAGCAGTCGCAAGAAGTCAGTCGATTGGTCCACTGCCGACTACATTGGAAGACTTCACATATGATGAGGCGGCAGAAGAATCTTATGTTACAAACATGTAAATCCAGTTTGGACATTGTACAAACCTCCGTAACATTGTTATAAGAATTATCCATTATTCCATTTTACGAACCATTGTCAGTACAAACAATCATTCGGTACATCCCAGCACATTTGACCAACCTCCATAACATTGTCTGTACACGTAACAGATTATCCATCGATTAATCCCAGTACATTTGACTCACCTCCGTAACATTGTCTGTACATCACAGTATTATATAACAGACAAACATTATGTACACGTGGTTTTTCATTCATTTACGTTCCATTTTCAATACACGTTCAGTATTAAAATTCGCAAGATTCATAGTTATGTATCAAAGTCAGAAGAACTTTAGAATTTGTGGATATTTAGATTTTCATTTATATTTTGTCGTCTTCCATTCAACATTTTTCACATTTTATATAATTAACATAGAACAGTTTTAACGGGAAAAAAGTCAAAAAGGTTGAAACATATGTGGAGATTCATTAAGACAATGAAGGTTGTGCCAGGTTTCATTGTTAAATTGTTTTACTACCCCTTGTATATATCAACTATAATATTTATCATTTGTATATATCGGATCTTATAGATTCTGTTGTTTTTATTTATATAAATGAATCAATTTATCATTTTGTTTTTATTTACGAACTTGGAGAAGTAAATATGAAAATTTTAATTGAGTGTATGGTAAACTGTACACTAAACAGTCAAGAAACTAAAAAAACACGAAACTACATAATAAATTAGAAAAATCAACAAGAAGCTACATGAACAAAAAAACTACACAAAAACTAAACAACCAACTACGTGGTAAATCACAAGACACTTCTACGAAAATTTTAATTGAGTGTATGGTAAACTGTACACTAAACAGTTAAGAAACTAAAAAAAACACGAAACTACATAATAAATTAGAAAAATCAACAAGAAGCTACATGAACAAAAAAACTACACAAAAACTAAACAACCAACTACGTGGTAAATCACAAGACACTTCTATGAAAATTT
Organism: Modiolus philippinarum; assembly: GCA_002080025.1. NCBI lineage: Eukaryota > Metazoa > Mollusca > Bivalvia > Mytilida > Modiolidae > Modiolus > Modiolus philippinarum. Next base: position 43,787 of record MJUU01044861.1, read on the forward strand.
TAATTGAGTGTATGGTAAACTGTACACGAAACAGTCAAGAAACTAAAAAAACACGAAACTACATAATAAATTAGAAAAATCAACAAGAAGCTACATGAACAAAAAAACTACACAAAAACTAAACTACCAACTACGTGGTAAATCACAAGACACTTCTATGAAAATTTTAATTGAGTGTATGGTAAACTGTACACTATATATATATATATATATATTTATTAGGATAACTACCCCTTTACATCGGGGGCAACTACTGTCGGTGCAACAGGAGCTGCGTCCTTAAAATTATTTACACAACAAAGCTATAAACAACTATAACAAAGCTAAAAATATTACAATGTCAATGTTTAAGAAGTCTCTCGACCTAAAACAATAAAATGTCCATCGTGAAAAGTAAAATCTCTGTAAAGTTCACATTTTTAAAAAATACAAGAAAATACAAAAACATCACATTTGTAAAAGATTTGACCTTTCTTTAAAAACTTCTACAAGTCAAGAAACTAAAAAAACACGAAACTACATAATAAATTAGAAAAATCAACAAGAAGNAAAAAAACTACACAAAAACTAAACAACCAACTACGTGGTAAATCACAAGACACTTCTATGAAAATTTTAATTGAGTGTATGGTAAACTGTACACTAAACAGTCAAGAAACTAAAAAAAACACGAAACTACATAATAAATTAGAAAAATCAACAAGAAGCTACATGAACAAAAAAAACTACACAAAAACTAAACAACCAACTACGTGGTAAATCACAAGACATTTGGAACTAGATGCGACGCGAGAATCTTTTTATTTAGGTCATTGAGATAAAGTGGAGTATATGGGCACAATACTAGTGCCACCAGTACAACTTACAACATTGGTAGTACTAGTATCGTGGTTATGTTCTTTACTTTATCGTGAATGGCATTTTATTGATATAGATGCGACACTATAAATTAATAAAGCATTTACTGCAATAAGGTTTATAATGTTTTTAATAAGGCACTAAATCTATAAGGGGGCGGACAGGGGGTGTTTTTCTCCTTTCTCCCATCCCCTATTTTTTTTCTCTAAATCCTCTGCTTTTTCCTGTCCTCTTTCTTCTGGTTTCCCTTTTTATGCACATTTCTTTCTTTCTTCCTTGTACGTTTACTCTTTTCTCCCTTCAGTCGATTTAAAAGCTCATTAGATCTTATGATATTTGTCTATATTCGTCTTTAAATAAAGCTTTGACTTTTACTTTAACTCACAATCCCTTTATCTTGTATCCCTTCACTCCATCTTTGCCCTACTCTCCCGCCTCTCTCTCCTTTCTCCCATCCCCTTTCGCGATCTGCCTTTACCCCTTTTATCCCTCATTAATACAAATTCAATGCCATTTTGCCATTTACATACATTAACTAATTTACCACACGAAGCTATGTCCTATTGTGAAGTTAACAAACTTACACAGTAATATAGAAAAAAAACTAGAAAAACTGTGAGCAAAGCTCACTGATATATACCCCCCCGTTCCCCATTTGATAATCAATCAAATCAAATTCTGAAATAGAACGTGCACATCTACATTATGTCACAAAGATCTTGTTAAAGTTTCATGAAAATCTACATGTATTCAGCGGTTCAAAAGAAGTATCGGGTAAGAGATAGGTACCCCCTTGTAATTTAATGGCTAAGTCCATGTTTTGCTATGGGAAACCCCAAAAATCAATTAAATCATATTCTGAAATAGGAGGTGCATATTTACATTTCGTAATAAAGACTGCGTTAAAGTTTCATGAATATCTATACAGTGGTTCAGGAGGAGTAGCGGATAAAAGATGGGTACCAACTGGTAATGTAAAGGCTAAGTCCATATTTTGCTATGGGAAACCCCAAAAATCAATCAAATCAAATTCTGAAATAGGAGGTGCACATCTACATTCTGTCACAAAGATTCTAACCCTGTGTTAAAGTTTCATGAAAATCTATGCAATGGCTCAGGAGGAGTAGCGGATAAGAGATGGGTACCCTAATGTACCTACTGGTAATGTAAAGGCTAAGTCCATGTTTTGCTATGGGAAACCCCAAAAATCAATCAAATCAAATTCTGAAATAGGAGGTGCACATCTACATTCTGTCACAAAGACTTTGTTAAAATTTCATGAAAATCTGTGCAATGGTTCAGGAGGGGTAGCGGATAAGAGATGGGTATCCTCAGGTGTAACGGACGGACGGAAGGACGGACGGACAACCTCATCACTATACACCCCCACTTTTCAAGCGGGGGGTATAATAATTCAGAGGGACAAACCAGTAAGCCAATAACAAAGCAAATAGCCGTTATTGACAGTTGGGACATAACAAAGCAACTGGTCGTGATTGACAGTTTGAAAACCAAATACGGAAGAAGAAACGTAATGCAAATGCACTGGGGTTGGTTTAAAGTTTAAGTGGAAATTCAGTTGGTTGAACCGTTATGATTTACTTTACACTTCAAATTGTTGATGTCATTGAACTTTAATTTGCGCTTGTTTACCCTGGCACAGTTGTTTTGTTTTACCTTTATCTGGAGTCTTCATGAACAAATTAAATAAAAAAACATGTGACCAGTACCTTTATCTGGAGTCTTCATGATCAAATTTAATGAAAACATGTGACAACGAACTCTACAAAAAGATGTGATAAGATTTTTGGAAGTGTGACCATGATTAGTGCATTAATTTGCCAATCCAAATTCTGGTTGGGGATGAAAACTCGGAGTATCACATTAAAGATAATTTCATTAGAGGAAAGACAAATTGTAGCAGAGAAAATTGTCCAGAAAAGTGATCAAAGAGGTATGGCCACTTTTCCGTGAATTTGTTTCATTCAGCATACCAATTTTGCGAATGCATTAAATCTTTTCCAAAACTTTTTAACATGTCATATTTTATAAACACAATCCTAACAAAATCAATTCAAGTGCATTTAGAGACGCCTAATAGATAAAAGATCCAGCCACTGAACTTGCCAATTGGATGCAATTTTAACAGTTCCAGATTTTAACAATTTTTGTTGTTTTTTTTTTTAATTCGTTGTATATCACATCCAGAACCAAACTAAACTAACCGCCATTTTGAAGGACAAATGTTTATACACTAGCAACAAAAAATTTGATTTGGTTATCGGTGTCCTTAGGGAGCAACCATTTGATTTTTATGGGGGGCTATGGTCAAATTTTCCATCCTGCCTTTTTATTTTTGGAAAATTGAAAGCCTGCATTTTTTTTGCGC
>MJUU01044861.1:47105-78642 GCA_002080025.1 Modiolus philippinarum
CCCCCCCCCCCCCCCCCCATAAAAATCAAATGGTCGTTCCCTTAGGGTAGTACCATCTTCCCAAACATTGTAAAAGGATGAACAGTTGCAGCAATTTTCGACTGCTGATATGTCAGAAAACATACAAGTGTGGCATATATTCATTTAATTTCTAGTAGTACTTTTCTCGAAAATATTTGAGCATATTTTGAAAACGGCCTAACATGTGAACAAAATTCACGGCTTAATGGCCATACTTCCTTCAGAATAGTCCTGACCTACTGATGGCAATTTAATCACTTCCACTCTACGAAGCTGATTTAACCTAGTCAACAAATTGCCATCAAGTAACTATCGTGTGACCCCGACAAGTGGATCATATAATTTAACCATATATGGCCAAAGTTAATATGTGTGAAGCAAAAGACGGACCACAAATTAAAATCTAAAACTTACAAGTATACATAACAAAAAAAGCAAGCTGAAGTAAACACAACAAAGAAAATGACTGAAAATTGGCAAAAATTTGTAAACTTCAACCGGATGTCATTGTCTACATGCAAAAGGAATTCATTGGAGTATACACGAGACCAAGTCACTCACAAACATATCATAAAAGTCATTCGGACTTCTATTTGTTTGTGAGTGAATCGGTCCCGTTTATACTCCAATAAATTTCTTTAAAACAGTGTTTAATTCTATGATATACACCCAAAATAGCAGGTCAGCATCCAGGAAAACATTGGGGTCCGGGAATTAAACCCTCCCGTTTTGGACAATCAATTTTTAATGAATATCCTGGTGTATATTTAAGAAAAAATAACCCCAAAAAAAATGTTGCGACTCGCTCCGCTCGGCGAAATTTCCTTTCACTTTTGATTGGACCCAAAACCCCAGCCCTTTTCAAAATGCCTGGATCTGCGCCTGGGAAAATATGCTAACTGTGATCATGTGCCATTACAATGCGAGCTTTGTAATCATTGATTGTGCTTCGCTTTATTATAGCGGGCGGTATATAGTGATCGTGGCGTCTGTCCGTCCGTCCATTCGTTCGTCCGTCCACCATAGCCGTTCGTCCGTCCGCCATAGGGCACTAACTTTGTCACGACAACTCCTCAGACTAGACCACTTGATGAAATTCATTGAAACATTCAAAGAATGTTTAGTCCACATTGCCATTGTGCACCATCTATTTAAAAATTCTATTTGATCTTTTTGGAGGGTGACGGGGTATATTTTAGTGAGCTTTGCTCGCAGTTTTTTTTTTTTTTTTTTCTAGTTTCATATTCTACTGTCTATCCCAAACAGTTATATCAGCGGACTTAGATCAAAATTCTGATTTAGTGTTACTGAAACGAGTTTTGAAAGTGTGTGGTCTTGTAAAAACATGCTATCGGGAAACCGGTAGAAGTTGTAGGATAACTCGGTTTTGACAAATTTTCGTTATCGTAAACACAGGTTAAAAATGTTCCTTTTATCATGTGTAAAAGGGTGAAAGAATCATAAAAGTCATTCCAAACTAGTTGAATTCTTACAATTTATCTCCAGTAAGCCTAACAGCATAAAATGCAAGTTATTTTTTGGTAAATTTTTAATATTGTTGAAGCTTTTATTTAATACGTTCTACTTATATAAATGTTATGCACGGGCACACGATTGTTTTTCACTTCCATCCTTGAATGAATGAAATATCTATATAGTTCCAACGTAAGGGATTCACCGATCGCTGGTAGTAAACAACAAAGTTTGTCTTCAAGTTTCAGGCATGAGCAATAGTATTTATGTAAAAATTGATGGAGTTCGTATGCCGGACAAGCAAAAACAAAATTGTCTAGGAACAACAAGTCATACAAGGGAACGCGACTTTGTGGTCGCAAGATCTGTCGAACGTTTCCATCTCTATTGATATTGAATTCATCAAGGGTCCTAATGGTTCTTAGTAAATCGGTTCTGGTTATATTTGTATAACCAAGAATGTGATATATGCCATAGTATGTAGACGGTGTCACAAAATATATATTAGTGAGACTTGCCGTAGACTCCAGGGGATCGTTTTGTCTTGTGCATCTATCTGTTACAGATCACAATGACACACCCGTCGGTAACCAATTATAGGCATCGCCAACATCCCATGGAAGACATGAGCGTGACAGTCTTTACTCAGGTTGACAGTTCACGACAACACCAACAACAGTTAGAACAACAACTTATATTCACTCTGGGTACCAAAAACACCAAAGGTATCAATATAAAAACTAGTGTTTAATGTTCAATCCTTGGACTTGTATCTTCAATTTAATCTAATTCATAATTTTATTTCTTATTTTGATACATTTTTAATATATATATTTTAATTTTTAGTTTCGGTCTCGTGTAGAGGGCTAAATTTCCTGCCCTACCCATTTATTATTCTATCCCTCTTTTCTTTGCTCTTAACGGGGAACGTCAAATTTATTTTACCTGTATTCCACCTGTAACGTAACACTTCACATCTAAGCCATTTTGTTTCAACTTGTTGGAAAAACATGAAAAATCATAATATTTTCCTAAGTTGTCATTATACTTCGTTCTAGTACCCTCTTTTCTTTGCTCTTAACGGGGAACGTCAAATTTATTTTACCTGTATTCCACCTGTAACGTAACACTTCACATCTAAGCCATTTTGTTTCATTTTGTTGGAAAAACATGAAAAATCATAATATTTTCCTAAGTTGTCATTATACTTCGTTCTAGTACCCTATCACGACACTTTACACTTCATGGAGGTTTTTGTGTACTTGTACTTGGCATAAATGGCATCAATATACCTTTTAGAGGTGTAACTATATTTCAATTGGATGATTGATTGATTAGTTAGAGTTTGATGTGCAGTGAGCAATATTTCAGCTATATCAGAACGAGAACAAAAATATTATACAATTATGGTCTTTTGAAGAGGTCGATATGAGTTTTAATAGACCTAAAAATTGATATTGACCGACGCCGGAGGCGGAGGTTAATATCTGAATTTTAAGGTCTATTAAAACTCATATCGACCGATACAAAAGATCCATAATTGTTTTATTACATAATTAATAATCAGCTTATTTGGTAATTGTAAGATTTTTCAACAATTTTCTTTTAGGATAACATATAGTACAAGACGGTAGTTACTTTTCAATATTTTTTTTCTGATTTGGCGGACCACTATGGTCCACAACTATCAAAAAATCAGCACAAGGACCATAAAAGCTACGGTCCCGCAGCTACAAGCAGCTATCAGTACATTATTTTATGTTCATGGCATAATTTTTTTCATTGATTTTATATCACGTAATAAAAATCTCTCGATTCTGCAACATATGTACACGTCTATTTTCAAAGTTTAGTTTTTTTTCGTGACATATTATCATGAGAATTTGAAATTGCGTCCTTAAAGTCCTCTAGGGAAATAATAAATGAACATCGCCTACCATGTGTTACTACGACTCAGTCCGATTCCCAGGTCTAGAAATTGAGGTGAAACTTACAGAACTGCTAAAACGCATACCCCGATTGTGTATCGCACTATCTTAATTTCGATCACCTTCCGGGTATTTGTAAATAGCTGTCTACTTGTTGCAAATTGATTCTAATGTGAACTCAGAACAACAAACTTCTGCTTCTAGCCCAACGCCATTTTGTCAATTGTAATGTTGGGCTTCCCGAACATACTTATAATAAAGCCTTTCTGATTGACCGAAAGTCTCGTGACTCCGTGTAAATCTGTTTTTCATTGGCCATTTAAATAGATTCTCAAAATAGATTTCGCGAGTCAATATCGTTTTAAGCAGACCTGAGAAATGAAAGTGAAAGTGGAGGCGAGTCAATTCGATTTTTTTATTGAATATCATGTGACAGGTTTTCATCCAATAAATTAACACTATTATAATCATTAGGTAATAAAAGTAAAGATAGAAAAATAAAACGATGGAAGGGATAACCGGGGCAAAGCGTTTTGATTGCCATTTGAAAGGAGAGAAATGGGTAGGGGCAGGAAATTTAGCCCTCTATACGAGTCCCAGTGACAATGCTCTCTTTAGAAAAATATAGAAAACTATATTTCGAGTTGCCATAACACTTGTGCACACACACACACACACACACACACACATACACTTGAATAATCGTGCAAACAATTCTGCGAGTCGTACGTATTTGATCGCTGCAGTCACTTAATAAGGTTAGATTGGTCAAATAAAATTGATAAAATACAAACATTTCTATTATATGTTGCATTTCAATTATCATTGACAACTTGTTTTTTACGATGAGGTAAACCGAGATATCCGATAACAAATGGAACTATTCAACCGGTTTCCCGATGACATCTAAAAATTTGTAAAATGCTGTTTTCACTCTCAATATCAGTTCTTTGTAAAATTCTAACGATGTCGAATTATAAGCATTAAAATATTATGTAAATATACTACTTTTAATTATGAGGGTCGTATACAGAAATGGCTATTGTACTAAAAAGTGCAAAATTTAACTAATTTCGCCCTTAAAGGGTCATCAAACCTTATACATACTTTAATAAATTTATTAAGCCTTTGTGTGTCTTGTCCTTTTTCTAGTTAGTTTGCTTTATGTCTATAGGAGTCTAGGATGATGTTTATTTCGCTGGACTTGATTGCTTTTTGTTCAGGGGCCGACTCCGACCTGCCGTTGGGTGTGGGGTTTTCTCACCGTTCATTGAAGATCTTATGGTGGCTTTGAGTTGTTGTTACTCCCCTTTGGGTCGTTGTCTCTTTGACACATTCCCCGTTTCCCTTCTTTTTTCTATTTAATTAGATTTAATGCCAATTCTTGCTCATGGAAAACCCTTTTATTCTTACCTGGCCCTCTCCTAACAGTTGTTATTTATGACAATCTACTTACCTGTCAAAAATTGATGCTCACCGAATTGCCGATAACAACCGACATTGCCGATTACGCGTTGACCAGTGTGATGTCAGTGACAATATTAAAAGGATAATTTTTCGTAGTTATTTCTTATCAGGTGATGGATATACTAAATCAACCAATTCATTTATTTGAAAGGTGATTGATTTTTATTAATTGCCCGATTTTGTGATTCATCATAACATAAAAATGTAATTCGTACTTAGTTAACATAAATTATTGTAATCCGATTGACGAAAGATATTTATACTTTCTAAAACCCCCTTTTTGTAGAATTTTAATGTATTAAAATAAGATTTAATCTTATTTTTGACGTAATGTAACTTAAAATAGATAAAGACAACAAGGTTAATTAACAATAGATCACAATACGTAATCCCGTATTTTTTATGTCAATCAAAGTAAGTCGTTTGATCATAATAAGCCCAATAAATCTGCTAAATTGACCAGAAAATTAGCAAAACAATATATGTAAACCGACTTACAAGTACAAAATTGCATTTCATGGACTGTTTTTTAATTATGCTTAAAAAATTTGAGCATTCTGAATTGAGAAATTTGCGATTGTGCTTCAAGTTCAAGGATAAATTGACAATTCTTTATTGAGGTGTCACCACACACAAATGAAAACATATACAAATATATATATATATATATATATATATATATATATATATATATATAGTAATAAAAATATAAATGCTCTCCATAAAACAATTGGAGATACTTCCAAAAAAATTTTGCTTGTACTAATTCATGGATATAGGTGTTTTATGCATGCATACGGTACGACATTGTAGTGATTAACTGAGTGGTACAAGTTCTAGTGTACTTAGTAACTTACCAAAGACCCTCTGTACTAATCTGGTTTAGTTAAATTAAGTTCGAGTATCGTCTGAATATCGTCTGCTAGCAATCTCTCGCCTGGCTGCTCGCCTGGATGACGCTCACTAGAAAAAAAGGTCACTTCGCTTCCATCGTCCACTACCGTTGGTCTACGTCTTATTCTTGGGTTCCGAGTGTAAAGCCATGCCGTTTTTGTACCCTATTCCTTGATGTACAGATGATATTACCCTATTCTCTACGATGATGTTGGGAGAATTTACTACATTCCCCCCCCCTTTTCTGAAGGAAGTGTGTTTACATCTAAGTGTGGAACAGCTGGATTCTGGTTAGAAAAATATGTATTAGTAAATTCTCTATAACTGTAAAGCAACTGGAATAATCTGCAACTGTAAAGCAACTGGTATTTACAATATTTATACTACACTTTTACATTTCCTCTGTAAACGAACTGGTAACTCCAGTCTGGCACATTGCTGAAATGTCTTCCTGTCCTTCAACAAATTAAAATTTTATACATATATATATATACATCATATACTAGTATCCCATTTCCTTGTCTGTCATTTCCCTATACATTAATGGTCCTGTACTGTATATTCTGTCTTCTGAATGCTCACTGTCCTGATGCATGAAACTTGTTTCATCCGATACCAGCATATTCCTCTTTATGTTTGAAGATCTACGATGTCCACTTACATCCTACGAGGATGCAATCCTGGTGTTTGACATCTTGGGCAGTAATAAACAGGAAGCGTATCTGCCAACTCTGGTGTTATCAGTACACATCTCCCAAGGTACCATTCTTCACATTGATCACATTGGATCATAAAACTTCCATCATCCGGTTCACTGCAGATACAGTACTCCTTGACGTTTTTCACTACTGAAATATCTTCACCATCGCCCAATCTTGTCTTTAGCTTTTCTAGCCAGACGGGTACTGTCCTATCTTCACATTTCTTCATTCTATCATGGTTAGTTGTCAATGTTCTTTTCTCCAACCTAATATCATAGACATAGGATGATCTCCTTTTTGTCACAATACCGGGTCCCTGCCATGGCGGATCTAATTTCTTTGCTCTGCCCTTTACTTGTGCTGTGTCCAAGACGAATATGAAATCGCCTATGTTGTATTCTTGTGCGCGCATATTGACGTCGTAATCTCGTTTCATCTTCTCTTGTGAAGTACACAAGGTTTGTCTTGCTATTTCATGAGATTTCCTTAAATTTTCTCCCAGTCTTGTCACATAGAAGTCTTCATCTTCACCAGTGTCATTGCTTGGTGGTCTAAATATGAGCTCTGCTGGGAGGTTGTTCTCTCTACCAAGCATCATCATGTTTGGCGTCATTCCTGTATGGCGATTGACAGATGATCTAATCGCACAAGCTAGTTGTGGTAAGAATTCGTCCCAATCTCTTTGTGACTGGTCAACAAAACATCTGACTGTATCCATCAGTGTTCGATTATATCTCTCCACTTGTCCGTTTGCAGAAGGACGATAAGGTGTTGTTCTAGTTTTGTTGATACGCAGGAGGTCACAGATAGATTTGAAGAGTTTGCTTTCAAAGTTGCGGCCTTGGTCCGTATGGATGTTAAACGGGCAACCAAATCTCGAAAAGAATTCATTGACTGCAGCTTTTGCTGTTATTTCTGCAGATTGTGATGGCAATGGAATGAATTCGCACCCTTTCGTAAACTGGTCCACCATTACTAAAATATTTGTGTTACCATTTGTTGTTTCCGGTAGTGGCCCTAGGAAATCTAAATGCACTCGTTCCATGGGTGCTCCCGCATGGTACTTGGTCATTGGCGCCTTTGCTTTTCTTGTTGGTTTCTTAAATTTATTACACTTGTGACAAGATTTAACAAAACTTTTGATGTATTCATCCATCCTGTACCAATAATACTTTGCCTTTACTCTTTCCTTAGTCCGTTGTATACCTTGATGTCCCGTACATACCAAATCATGATTTAAGCTACAGACTTCTTCGACATACAGTTTTGGTACCACTAAATGATGTACATTTTGTTTGGAAATATTCCATAATACTTCATTTTCATTCACATAGACGAACTCTTTATTCAAAAGATACTTTTTAGCAGCAGGACTACTAATAGCTATCATGTCCTGTGGTGGATCTTCTTTCATTCTCAAGAGGTATAAAATTAGATTCAGATCTTCGTCTTGATCTTGTGCATACTTGAGTTGTTCTGGTGTATAACTCTGTAGTATGGTATTTTCTTCTCTTTGGTCTAAAGTCGTATGTTTCTGGATTTCTTTGTTCGTTTTGTTTGCTTTTGCAGGTTGGTCTTTGACATTGTTACTTTTTGATGTTATATGTTGGTCTTTTAACATTTTACGTCTGGTTGTTACCACTCTGACGTGCTTTGCATTGGCTATCTCAATATATCTGTCAATATCTTCGACACTGTCACTCGTGTCCCACAATTCTTCCCTGAACAGTTCCTGCATAGCCTGTGGATCATACATTGTCTCTTTGCTCATGTCAAATCTTTTTCGTGGCATGTTGGCTTCGCTCACTTCTGATGTTTCTTCAGGAATGGAAGCTAAAGAGGTCCCTTTGTACTTCAACAATTTCGCTCTATGAGTCTTGACAATTTGTCCTATCACAGACGTAAGAGTCATTTCTTGACATGTTCGCATCAACAATGAGAGTTGCTTAGCCATTGCGTCCTGAAAAACAGACATCGCTTTCTCCTCAGTTGGAATATCTATGTCTTGGAGACGACTGGCTAGAGTTCGAAGGTCGTCTTCTGTCTGTGGTAACTGTTTGTGCATTTTGTCTTTAATCCGTGATATGGTTAGACAACTGTAAAAGTTGTTGTTCAGTAGTTTGTGCCAATCTTGAAGTTGTTGTACTTTCAGTTCCATCGCATCAGTCTGTCGCTGCAGCGACTCAAACTGCAGTATTTGATCATCTCTGTTTTCATAGCATCTGATTTTATTCACAGCGTTTACCTGACTGAGCGGCACGATGTCATCTACATCTCTTGCGAAGATGGCCCAACTACGATGAACATTTGTACAGTGTGTACAACCGTTGCATGGCAATTCTTTTGGGTCAACATATATGGACATCTCTTTGCAAGGTGTATCTGGTTGGTATCTGGATAGAACATCGGCATTTAGATGCTTATTTCCACTTCGATGACAGATTTTCATGTTGTACTAACTTAAAACTTCAAGCCATCTGGCTAACTGGCCCTGGAGATCCTTGAAGTTTAATAACCATCGGAGACTGTTGTGGTCTGTGCGGAGTAGGAACTCTCTACCTAGGAGATAATGTTTGAAATGTTGGGTGAATCGTACCACCGCGAGCAGTTCTTTCCTGGTGGTGCAATATTTTCTTAGGGCTGTGGATAGTGTGAAACTGCCATATGCTACTACCCGCTCTTGGCCTTGTTGTATCTGTATAAGTTCTGCGCCGATCGCCTTATCTGAAGCATCAGTATCTAAAATGAACATATCTTGTTTATTTGGCAATGCCAATACTGGAGGTGTTTGTAATGCAATTTTTAGTTTCTCGAAGGATTGTTGCTGTTCTTTTTGCCATTTCCAAGGTGTTTTTCTGGTTAATTCAGTCAAAGGCGCTGCTAATTTTGATAAATCTTTGATGAAAATTCGGTGATAATTCACGAATCCCAAAAACTGCTCAATCTGTTTAATATTTTTGGATGGTTTCCATTCTTTGATTGTCTTTATATAATCATCACCTATTCCCATTCCAGCTTTGTTAACCTGGCGTCCATGAAAAGTTGTCTCTTTGGTGCAGAAGTCACACTTCGATGGTTTCAATTTGAGACCGTACTGTCTAAATCTGTCAAAAACCATCTTGATGTTTTGTAGATGTGACTCGAAGTCTTTGCCTATTACTAGGATGTCATCGAGAAAAGCAAGCACAATGTCCCAGTTTAGGTCTCTCAAGACTAAGTGCATAGCACGTGCATACGTAGCTGGGGCGTTGCATAAACCAAATCCCATGCGTGTGAACTGAAAGAGTCCGCATTTGGTTATAAACGCAGTTTTCGGCTTATCATCTTCTTTCACTTTCACCTGCCAGTAGGCACTGTTGACATCTAGTTTTGTGAACCATTCGTTCCCAGCAAGAGTGTCGATGCATTCTTCAATTAGTGGGAGTGGATAAACTTCCTTTCTAGTTACCGAATTTAACTTTCTATAGTCAATGGCATACCTTACAGATCCGTCTCTCTTACGTATTATGACTGGAGGCGATGCCCATTCCGATGTTGATGGCTCAATCACCTTTGATTTTAACATCTTTTTCAGTACTGCCTCTTCCTCGCTTGCAAATGCCATTGGGGTCCTTCTCAATCGTTGTTGTATTGGCTTTGCAGATCCTGTATCTATTGCGTGTTCCACATGCTGAAATTCACCAATATCGAACTCATTTTGGGAAAAAATGCCTTTATACTCTTGTAAAAGCTCATCTAGCTGCACTGTTTGCTCTTCATTTAAATGTGGTTTGGCTTTTGTAACCAATTTTTTCAATTCATCTTTAAGCATACTTTCCTCTTTATGCTCATTTTTATTTGCTATGTCGGTACCCTTCTCTACTTCGTCAGCTATTGATGCTTGAGCTACTACGGTACCTTTCTTGATGGTATACGGCCTGTCAGTGGTGTTTACAATACATAGTCGTGGTTGGCTGTTGGTATAAAAACACCTTGGTAGTAATATTGGCGACTGTTCGCTGGTTGTTGATTCTACGATGAATGAAGGTAGATCTACATCCATCTTCCCGTCAACCTGCACCACTGAGTTTGCTGGAATTACTGTTCGCTTAGGAACGGTTACCTTCGAAATCATAGGGATATGACAGGATGGTCCAACATATATCTGTATTTCTTCCTCGTCCAACTTCAACGTTTTTTCCTTCAGATCAATCTTGGCTTCATGCTGGGCTAAAAAGTCAAGACCAAGGAGCATGTCATCTTCAATAGGTGCTACATAGACCGTTGTATCATACGTTTTTGTACCAATCAGTAACTTCACTGGACCAACAATTAAAGTGTCCATTTGCATTCCTCTTCCTGCTGCATACATGATACTTTTTCTCAAGACTGGAGGTGGATCTCCCAGTGAGTTAAAAATTCGATCAGAAAGGATCGTTACTTCGGCAGCAGTGTCTAAAACAGCTACGACTGGTCGCAGATTACATAAAAGAGGTAATCGTATCATTGATGCGGTCCATGCCTGCATAATGGTAAATGTTCTTCCTAAACCATCCACTATTTGTAACTCGGGTCTGTCTTGAGTTGTACCCGTGGTTTGATTCAGTGTATTACTTTCGCTCGTATTATTCACTTTTTCAGTACCACTTGTGTTCAGACGTGAATCTTGAAGGCAATGCTTACAATCTGATGTATCCTCTACTTCTGGTTGGGTTTGCCCTACTTTATCTATTCTGTTGTCTGGCACTAGGTTTACTAGGTTGTCACCGCAACCTTGGTTAATCTCTGACTTCACTAAACCATTCCCTTCCGGATATCTCATAGTACTTCCCTTCTGTGTCAAGTTCTGGCTGTTTGACCTTTCTTCTGTATGTTCTGAAGATACTTGCTGTCTAAAGTCACATTTATACTGGTCTGGATTGGACGATGTAGAGTCTACGATGATGTTGTCAAAAGAACAACTTGTGTTTGGATGTTTGCTAACGTCCAAGTCCATAGAATAGTCTTGGTTCTGCAATTTGTTTGTTTTTCTTCGTTAATGTCGGGGTTTTTCTTAGTTTCCGACGATTTGCTAGTTTCTGATGGCTCAGAGTCGTTGTAAGCGGCTTTACTATGATTTTCTGCTGAAATTCTACCAACTTCCGGTTTCACCTCCGGTTTACTGGTTACTTCCGGCGCAACTTCCGGTTTTATCTTCACTTCCGGTAACCTTTTAGGAACTTCCGGTACAACTTCCGGTAACTTTGTTACTATTTCCGGGGATCGGATGACTCCTTGTACACTACTACCATACTGGGACTCAGGCCCCCCTATACTACTTTCGTCATCTTTTTGGCTAATTATTGTTAAAACTCTCTTTTTATCAATTTTTGGGCGTAAATTCTCTTTACGGGTCGAACTGCAGCCCTCTAGCTCGACACCTTCCTGTTTAAAGTTTTTTCTATCTGTCTATTTGATGTTCCCTTACGTACAGACTGTCCTGTTGCCTGGCGGCAATTTCTGTCAATATGTCCAGGCTCTCCGCAATTATGACAGGTAAATGTGTCTCTTCTCGAAGTGACAGTATTATACTTTACTTTCTCAGATTGTTCCCCTCGTTCTGATCTCTAAACTTGTTTCTGCAGCTTACCAAAAGCGGCATTCGTTGTTTCTTGCCAAGTTGTCATGTGTTTCATTAAGGTGGCTAGCTGTTCTTCAACAGGAGTTGTTTCCTTTTCTTTACTTGTTGTCATTTTAACAGCCTGACAGTATGGTTCCTCGGCGTCATTTTCGCCATATCTCTTAGTATCCTTGCGTTTGCTTCCGTAAATAGCTGAGTCTAAATGCCGACTTAATTTCACAAGTTGACTTGCCTCTTCTATAGATTTAGGCTTTAACATAGAAGCAGATTTCCCAGCTTCTTTGTCGTTGAGTGCTTGTAAAAACTTGGTTATTATCTGGGTCTGTACATACTTCTCTGGTACATCTTTAAATGCTTTATCGGCAAGAATAGCCAATCTATCTGCCCATTCATCTGTGGATTCTTTAGGACTTTGTCGGGCATTATGAAATTGAACTTGCAAGGTTTCAATTTCATTCCCATGGTTAAATCTTTGTTCCAGTTTTTCAACTAATTCTTCAAAAGTGACATCTTTGTTATATCGCAAAACATTAGTCCCATAGCGACTTGCCGCGCCTGTCAAACACCAACAAAGTTGATTTCTTTTTTCTTGATCTGTCCAAGCTGCTGCCTCAGCAAATATATTAAATTTTACCAAAAACGAAGACCAATCTTCACAGCGTTCTGTACCTTCAAACTTTAAGGATTTCAACATAGTGGGTTGACGTTTTGATGTGGATAGTTCTATGGCAGATGGTTGTTCGTCTGCGATGACTGAACCTGGTGTCCAAGTTCGCGTCCTCGGCATGGACCTTGGCCTGTTGCTGTTTTCTATGTCCTGAGCTGACAGGTGCCCCATACTGATCTGGCATTGTCTTTGAAGTTACTTGGTTGGTTGTGATTGGGCTGGGCTTGTCGTAAAAAGTTTGCTCCTGGACTTCGTCCAAATATGTGTCTGGATATTGATAATCTGATACGGGGTCTTTACTTGGTCTATTTACTCTTGATCTTGGTGCTGGTGTGCTTGTACATGTGGGGGGTTGATATGCCTGTTTTTTCGTGGCTGATTTCTCCGATGTAACCTCACTGTGAACAGGGGGTGGAGAAACCTTGAACTGGATTTTTTGTTTTTGTCGAATTGGCACCTTGGGTCGCGCCCCAAGCATTTTACTTGCCCCGGTCTCTGTCTGTTGTTTTGCATATCCATGGTCTCCCGTGGCTATCTGTAAATAGTCTGGCTGTCCTGGACTTTTTAATGGGTCTGCGCCATACTGGGCTGGTGAGAATAGTTCATATTTGATATTCATTGATGGCGCATTACTAGCTGGTCCCGTAAGAACTGTTTCATGGGCACCTGTGGGGATGTTTTGGGTAGCCTCTTTTTCATGCAATGATCTTCGAATCAGTGTAGCAGTGGTTGATTTTTGGAGGCTTTGGCCCTCAGTTTCTACCTCGTCCAGTTCATCAGGAGACTCCAGGTCGGACAATTCGTCCTCAAAATCAATGCTGTTGGCATCCTCATCACTTGACTGGAAATCAATGAGATGCAAGATTTTCTCCATTTTAATGTGCGGGATAGTCGCTAAAATTTCTGGAGTGATGTTTATGCTCTTGCGGGTCTCCCATATTCTAGAGGCAATAGCTTTACCCACCTATGGAAGGCTCAACAGCTCATCATAGCCACATACATTAATCTGTATTTTATTAATCATTTTAGATATTATAAGCAAGATTTTACTTTGCTTTTATTATTGTGAAGCAAGATTTTACTTTGCTTTTATCACAATTATCTAATTTGGGCACTCAAAAAATATATGGCAATGCAATTTATTTTCTTGGCCTAGTGTATGCTGTGTGTTGTTTAAAAATAGACACAATTATCAACAGCAATATTTTCAAAGTTTAAATTGTCTCAATACACAATTACTCTGAAATTCTCAATTTTTTCACTGAAGTTTCTCTTTTCTTCAGTTTTTCTATTTTTCTCAATTATTACTTGACTTCAAGTAATACTCAATCAATTAAAATCAATCAATGGGCCCACGATATAATACACGTAAATTTGACAACACGAAAATTCGACAAACCGAGATTTTCCCGAAAGATCAATAAGTTACTGTTCCACGACTGATCGCCGCGCCATTTGTAGTGGTTAACTGAGTGGTACAAGTTCTAGTGTAATTAGTAACTTACCAAAGACCCTCTGTACTAATCTGGTTTAGTTAATCGTCTGCTAGCAATCTCTTTCACACTCTAATTCGCCTGGATGACGCTCACTAGAAAAAAAGGTCACTTCGCTTCCCTCGTCCACTACCGTTGGTCTACGTCTTATTCTTGGGTTCCGAGTGTACCATGCCGTTTTTGTACCCTATTCCTTGATGTACAGATGATATTACCCTATTCTCTACGATGATGTTGGGAGAATTTACTACAACATTTTGAATATGACCAGTCTTCATATCGCTACATAAGTTCTTTTTTTTAACTTTTGCTGTTATTTTACAAATGTTTGCATGAGAACATAAATTTTGCACACATTTGGGAAATACCGAATTACTTTTGCGAAATAAAGGACTTTTTGTTAAAATTCAGATATTTGCGAAATTGTAAAAACGCTTCGGAACCCATTAAAGACATCTCTATCACAGTTTACTAGTACATTAGCAGTTGGGGTCTGTGGTCTCAATCGTTGTAAGGGGCCGACCATTTAATTTTCAGGGGAGGGCTTGGGCGATTTTGCATGTTCGAGTTTTTCTTACGAAAATCTCGAACATTTTTTTTTATATTTTTCACCACATGTCACATCAAATTATATATTTGCATTTGCATCAACAATTTATTCTTCAATTCAAAATAAATTTATTTATTTACACGACAAGTAGGTCTGGAATATTTATTTTCAATGGCACCAAGATTAAAGCTAAAGCCCCCATCTCTTGAAAATCAAATGATCGTCCCTAACATTGTGATAAATAACGGAAAGTCTGTGGCCTACATCTCTTTTACAGTGTAGATGTGAAAATAAAATATACACAAACCGGATATAATATCATTTCCGAAAATATTCTTGTATGTTTTATCACCATAATGGATATATATGTCGTGTACATGTTATTAGTTTGTACAAGTTATAAGTGGAATGAAAATATTGTACAAGTAATAACTTGTATGATGTCATCATACAAGTTATAACCTGTACAATTTGGACTGTACAAGTAATTACTTGTACAATTTTATCAACAAAAATAGCAATAACTTGTACAACGATATAAATTCATAGTTTCTGGTTTATTTGATAATAAAAACTAACATATTTCTATTGTTAGAGCAAAAACAGATAAGAAAGGAGCTCATGAAAATGAAAATACGTACTGGTTGCTTATCTTTTTGGTATTGTTTTTCTCCTACTGAAATGTATTGACCATATTGTACATTTTCTCAATCTAGCCTTTTATTTCATTATAAATAACAAAATACCAAAAGAATGAAAAACAAACAAGCAAAAACAAAATACTACTTGAAATTATTGACCATATTGTTTATTGTCTCCACTTAGCCTTTAAGGTTAAAGGCACAGGCACTTGTTTCATAAAAAAAAATCCAGTCCCTCCCTCTCTTCTTCTTGGAAGAAGAGAGGGAGGGACTGGAATTTTTTATGAAACAAGTGCCTGTGGTTAAATGTCCCCTTTTTAGTTCAATGTTAAACCTATAGGAATTTTGTGTAAAATCCTTAGCCTTAATGGCTTGTTGGTTTATTCCAAAAAAATTATCTGCAAAAGTTATTGACCATGCAAAGCTACCAATATTTTATGCTAGTATCTAATTATTTTGCAGAAAAAAATCTTGAAAATATTGTGGTAGTTGGATGTTTTCTGGGACAAAAATGCGGTCTGTTCGAATGATTTGCTGTTTTTTATATTGATAATCATAAATAACTCAATACTTGCAACGGATGGTAGTTTTGTATGCATAAATGAAACAGCTATCTGCAAACTAAGTTTGGTGAAGAAGGCTGGGAATTTTACATAAAATTTCCATAGGTTTAACATTGAACTGAAAAAGGGGCCTTTAACCTTAATATTTTTGAAAATTGATGTAATTAGCTTGGATATCCTAGATATTTACTCTATACCAGGGCAATAATTTCTGTTTAATTACTCACATTTAATTATAGATGAAGCTATTTGCAAAAAGGCTAGCAGTGAGGTTAGTCTTTACTGAAGCTATGGGAATAAGCTATAATAATATTAATGGAAACTGATTACATTGAATCCATCTAGCATTTTTAACAAGAAATTAATTTTATGTACAAAGGAATGGATACGAAGTAAATCTACATAGCAAAAACCCCAATCAAGATATGTTTAAACCATTATTTTGGGTTTAGTAAATTCTTATGTTTTCAAATCTTTATTTCTCTCACATTTTTGAAAAATTGACAATGAGATTTTTACTCCCGATGCTCCTAGTACATCATGCTGTAATTTTGTATGATACATATGCATTTCATTATTAAAGAAAGAAAGCAAAAATTCAAGCCAGGAAACCTGAAGTTGTATCATTGTACAAGTTATTACTATTTTTGCTGAGAAAATTGTACAGGTAATTACTTGTACAATAAAAATTGTACATGTTATAACTTGTATGTTGCAACCATACAAGTTATTACTTGTACAATATTTTCATACAAGTAATTACTTGTACAACATAATAACATGTACACAACATATACAACGGCTGATATAGCGAGTAACAATTCAACAGAACAGACAAAATAAAATAGAAAACAGAGTGAACCGTGATAACAGCAAGGCAGATATCAAAAGAACGTTTAATAGCCATATTTGTCACTAGAAATCTGAAAAAAACATTATGACATACTGGAAACATTAAAAGAACATAATAGCTTTGCAGATATGTGACACTAGAAATAAAAAAAAAATATCTAGGGCGAAATGACACTAAAAATCTACAAAACATAATATCTAGGCCAAAATGACACTAGAAATCTAAAACAAAACATAATATCTGCACCAAAATGACACTAGAAATCTACAAAAAAACATAATAAATAGGCCAAAATGACACTACAAATCTACAAAACATTATACCTAGGCCAAAATGACACTGGAATTCTAAAAAAAACATAATATCTAGACCAAAATGATACTAGGAATCTAAAAAAAACATAATATCTAGGCCAATATGACACTAGAAATCTAAAAAAACATCATATCTAGGCCAACATGACACTAGAAATCTAAAAAAAACACCCATTATTTCTAGGCCAAAAATGACACTAAAATTCTAAAAAAAAAATTATCTAGGCGAAAATGACACTAGAAATCTAAAAAAAGATATAATATCTAGGCCAAAATGACACTAGAAATCTAAAAAAAAACATAATATCTAGACAAAAATGACACTAGAAATCTAAAAATAACATAATATCTAGACCAAAATGACACTAAAAATCTACAAAAACATAATAACTAGGCCAAAATGACACCAGAAATCTAAAAAAACATAATATCTAGGCCAAAAAGAAACTTGAAATCTTAAAAAAGATATAATATCTAGGCCAAAATGACACTAGAAATAAAAAAAACATAATATCTAGGCCAAAATGACACTAGAAATCTAAAAAAAACATGATATCTAGACCAAAATGACACTAAAAATCTACAAAACATAATATCTAGGCCAAAATGACACTAGAAATCTAAAAAAAAACATAATATCTGGACCAAAATGACACTAGAAATCTACAAAAAAAAACGTAATAAATAGGCCAAAATGACACTAAAAATCTACAAAACATTATACCTAGGCCAAAATGACACTGGAATTCTAAAAAAAAACATAATATCTAGACCAAAATGATACTAGGAATCTAAAAAAAACATAATATCTAGGCCAAAAATGACACTACAAATCTAAAAAAAAACATAATATCTAGGCCAAAATGACACTACAAATCAAAAAACACATAAAATCTAGGTCAAAATGACACTAGAAATCTAAAAAAAAAGAAACATATTATCTAGGCCAAAATGACACTAGAATTCTAATAAAAAACATAATATCTAGGCCAAAATGACATAAGGAATCTGAAAAAAGATATAATATCTAGGCAAAAATGACACTAGAAATCTAAAAAAAAATATAATATCTAGGCCGAAATGACACAAGAATCTAAAAAAAATATAATATCTAGGCCAAAATGACACTAGAAATCTTAAAAAAAAAACATAATATCTAGGCCAAATTGACACTAGAAATCTAATAAAACATAATTACTAGGCCAAAATGACACTAGAAATTAAAAAAAAACATGATAACTAGGCTAAAAGGACACTAGAATGCTAAAAAAAAAACCATAATATCTAGACCAAAATGACACTAGAAATCTATAAAAACAGCATATCTAGGCCAAAATGACACTAGAAATCTTAAAAAAAACATTATATCTAGGCCAAAATGACACTAGAAATCTAAAAAAACATAATATCTAGACCAAAATGACACTAGAAATCTAAAAAAAAACATAATATCTGTACTTAAATGACACTAGAAATATAAAAAACATCATATCTAGGCCAAAATGACACTAGAAATCTAAAAAAAAAATTATATCTAGGCCAAACTGACACTAGAATTCTAAAAAAAACATAATATCTAGGCGAAAATGACACTAGAAATTTTTTAAAAAAGATATAATATCTAGGCCAAAATGACACTAGAAATCTAAAAAAAACATTATATCTAGGCTAGAATGACACTAGAAATCTAAACAAAAAACCATTATATCTAGGCCAAAATGACACTAGAAATCTAATAAAACATAATAACTACCACGAAATGACACTAAAAATCAGTAAAAACATAGGCCAAAATCAGGACAAAACATAATAACTAGACCAAAATGACACTTAAGATGGAAAACATAATAACTACGTCGAAATGACACTAGAAATCAGATAAAATAATAAAGATCAATAACCAGGCAGATATCTCATTAGAAATCAGTAAGTACATAATAACCATGTAGATATGTCGTTCGAATTTTGAAATAACATATTAACAGGCAGATATAGATATAACACTTGCAATCTAAAAGTATACGACACTGCAATCTGAAAAATCATAATAACCAGCCTGATCACTAAAATTCACTAATGAGGCACAAACAGTGTCGCCGCAGCATGTAGCGCCTGTACATGCCAATTTCATAAATCTTATATATGTTTTTATTTTACTGACATATGCCCTTGATGTCACATTATAAAAGAATAATATGGACTAGAATCAAGATGGCTTTTTGCGACATCAAATGTGACAAAACGATACATACGTTACTGTCGCCAACTCTGACAAGGCTAAAAGTTTACATTGTAGTTGCAAAGTGATACTTTTGTTGTAACTTCCAGTAGTGCTCAGTGGAACGCTTCTTTTGAATGAACACATGATATATAGAGAAGTTATTCAGCGGGGCTGTTGCTATCCGAAGTGATGTCGCTAGTGGCTTGATACATACGGAACTCTATACTTCCTGTGATTCCATAAATAAAATATCAAGGTCCATATATTATTTTTCTAGCCAAACGGAAATATTCTGTTCATTGTACAACTCAAAGTCATTTGTAAATAAATGATAAATTGTTTTGGTGAATATGTTGCCCTTTGAAAGCGAAATAATCAGGGTTATAAATTATATGATACCTACGTTACCAGTGTTTTATTTGCTGTCTTCACGGTATAGAAACCAGTATTAAGTATTTTCAGTAAATAGCTACTGTGAGCGTATCAAAGAAGGTTTATGTATGAACAACAGATAATTAGCTGCCAGTAACTATTGCGAGGATATGGTGTAAAAATACATACGTTACCAATACATACGTTACTGATCAAATCCACAATTCTGGGAAAGTGGTGTTTTGCACCTTCAAGAGGATCTTTTATGACTGCTTAATGTAAATTCAGAGGAAAAAGATGCAATTTAGGAGAGAATTTCAATTTTGGTAGCAAATAAATGAACTTATTCAATACATACGTTACCAAGACACTTGAAAAAATATATAACGCTTTCTAAAAATAGAGTTCTCATTTACTATTATTTCGAATTTAAAGCTTTATGATGACATTTTTTAACATTGTTATTTAAATTACTGGAATGTTAGGGTCACCCCTGTCAAAAAGTGATAACGAATACCTACGTTACCGGCCTTGAAATCAGCAAAACTTGTATATGGATACTTTCATGCATATACTTTTCTATTAAAATTCTTGCAAATAACTTTAATTTGATAAATCTGCCGCTAAATTCAAGAGATACCTCAATTTATTTGTTTTCTCTTTTAAAATAAAGATACATACGTTACTATTGATTATGCTTTCACAAATTTAAAACAAGTGACAAAAGAAAAACACAAAAGATTTTTTTAATTATACTCTCGATTGGGAATAGATTATATAGAATTGTGGACATTTTCATGCAAAATGTGACTTGTTTGCGTGATTTCTGGTGATGCGGGAATTATTGAAAAATTGTTTTTAAAGTGTTTTGTAATTCGGTTGTTTTCGTCAGCTTTTTTATGCCATGTAAGACTCTAATGTTTTAATGTCCAAGTCATCAAACCATTTTATGATTCTTCTTTACTCTCTCTAACAAAAGATCAAAACAGTCAACAATGTACGGAACATTAAAAACAAATAACATTCCATACATTGTTCTGCTATAAAAGTAATGTATGTATTTGGTTTATTTTTTTAACTTTTCATATAATTATTCAACGGCGCATAACTTTTACAGTTTTCATTTGGTGTTGTTAATATTTGGTTAAAAGTCAGTTTGAAATATGTTCTTTCCAATAAATCTAGTTATTAAGTCTTTGCTCGTGATGTAAATTCTGTCAATTTTATGGTCAAATATGGTCCTCATTAGTGAATTGAAATATGATATGACACTAGAAATATAAAAAATCATAATAACCAGGCAGATATGACACTGAAATATAAAAAAATCATAATAACCAGCCTGATATGCCACTACAAATATAAAAGAACATGATAACCAGGCAGATATGAAACTGAAATATAAAAATTCACAATAACCAGCCTGATATTACACTAGAAATAGTTATCAATTATGGATTTTTTAACGAAATCAATATGGTGAATATGGACCTGTGAGATTTATATTGACCGAGGACGAAGTCCAAGGTTAATATATTCCTAAAAGGTCCATATTTAACATATTGACAGAGTAAAAAGTCAATCATTTTTATATTACATATGTAGTTTTATTGTATCTCATTACATTATTGTGGAGGAAAATTTGGTCAATACATCAGAATTTAATTAGAAATAGAACCTTTATTTGAAGGCGGGTGTGGATCTGCCATCATCTAGAATGGGTTACATGAGTTCTCATAGGATAAATAAATGCCAAAATGTCTCCTATATTTGCAAATAATAAAAAAGTAAGCCTTTTTATTAGCGTGTTTACGTGAAGTATGCAGACAACTGTTAAATATATTTTTCATTGATTTCAGTGGTTGTTCTGTAAAAACATTTTGACATCCCCTTTTATTTCCTCGACGGAAACTCCTATTAATGCCTAAAGCGTTTTCAAATATTTATTAGATATTTTTTCATAAGACCTTTCTTAGTTAAAAAATCTAGTCTGAAGGTCCAACCAGACATGCAGCGTCAATAAAACTAAAAATAGAAACTTAGCGTCAATATACTTAAAAATAGAAACATGGCGTCAATATACCTAAAATTAGAAACAACGCTGAAATATATTGAATATTCTTAAAATCACGTGAGCTTATTAGCCAATGAGATTACTAAAGTAATAGGAACTTATACCATATGTAGTATTATACAAATATAGTCTGCGTATGAGGTCGATATGATGTTATATCGACCTGGGAAAAGCATATCGACCGAGGATGAAATTGCTATATTATTAATTTACAGAAATACTAAATGGTCATTTAATCCTTTGTCTAATTAATTAAATGCAATATATAAATGTAATATTTGAAAAATTAATATTGTATATAATTACAGTAACATTAAAGCATTCATAGGAACTTGTGATATGCATTACTTTTTATAGCAACATGCGATATAACTTTTTATAGACTGTTTTCTAATCAATCTCTAAAAATACAATTGGTCATATGACCATTTCTCCACTAATCCAATTTCTCAAAAGATATCAAATTAATAATATAAAAGAACATAATAACCAAGCAGATATGACACTGAATTAAAAAAAAATCATTATAACCAGCCTGATATGACACTAGAAATATACAAGAACATATTAACCAGGCAGATGTGACACTGAAATATGAAAAATCACAATAACCAGCCTGATATAACATTAGAAATATAAGAACATAATAACCAGGCAGATATGACATTGAAATATAAAAAATAATCACATTAACCAGTCCGATTTGACACTAGAAATATAAAAACATGATAACCAGGCAGATATGACGCTGAAATGTGAAAAAATCATAATAACCAGCCTGATATGCCGCTACAAAGATAAAACAACATTATAACCATGCAGATATGACACTGAAATATGAAAATCGTAATAACCAGCCTGATATGTTACTACAAACCTGATATAACATAATAACCAGGCAAATATGTCACTACGAATTGGAAAAAACATAATAACCAGGCAGATTTGACACTTCCAAATCTGAAAGGACATAACAACCAGAGGCCTCATAACCAAGTAGATATGATCACTAGAAATCTGAAAAACACACGACAACCAGCAGATGCCCTAATAACCAGGCAAATATGACCATAGAAATTTGAAAAAACACAAAGTAACCAGCAGATGCCCTCGTGACTAGGCAGAAATGACACCAGAAATCTGAAAAAAAAAACATAATAACCAGTGGAGGCCCTCTTAACCAGGCAGATAAGACACTAGAAATATGAAGAACACATAATAACTAGTAGAGGACCTCATAACCAGGCAGATATACAATAGAAATATGAATATGAAAAAGAAAGGAAATGGGGTAAGTGTCAAGGTGACAACATTCCATCTCCAGGTTAAAACGACCCAAAACAAAGCACCTAAGGGACACCGCACGGTCTTCAACACATAATAACCCGTAGAGGCCCACATAATCAGGCAGATATGACACTAGAAATATGAAGAACACATAATAACTAGTGGAAGCCCTCATAACCAGGCAGATATACACTAGAAATGAGAAATAAGATGACAAACAGGCAGATATGACACAGTGTGCATCTAATTTCCTTTATTTGTTTATAATGTTAATTTACGTCACATAATTAATTACAAAAAGGTGTGAATAAGATAAATCCAAATACCGAAAGCAACATCTAACTGCAATAAATTTCTATGTCCTTCGGGCAATGCAGTTTCTTATGCTGCATTTATACATGTATAATGTGCTTCATGTGGTCACATTCATTTTTATCGGACTACACTAAATGCCAATAAATATGGAGGAAAAGTGACGTTTTTATTTTGGACAGTTATTGATGAATGCCTATCATAAAACCGGATTTGGTTTGTGAAAAATTCTTTTGATCCACGAAAACAGGTCAGTTTGTACGTTTCCGTAACAGATTTTCTTTATAGTGACAACAAATGAAAGATAAACTTACTTTTTTATTTTCACCACCGCAAACTTTCATTACAAAGAAACTGTACGGGTATGAATAGAGACATAATGACACAGGAAAACGATGTATACTTTGAAAGACGGGCCATGACAAAGGCAGCATTTGACGATCTCTACTGCATACCCCAAGAGAAGAAGCCGTTACTCTATCGACTTATACCAACATTTTCATACTCAACAAAACGCTTGTTTCTAAACATATCTGAAGTATTTCCAGTAGTTTGGGTTCTGAAGTATTACAATATCCGGAACTGTCTAATACCAGATATACTGGCTGGTATATATAATGGAGTTTATTTCACACCCTATGCATTGGCATTTGGAATGTTGACATCCTTACAGATAGAGAACGGCTTATATACATCTATCTGGCCAGCATTTATTTATGTATTATTTGGAACTTGTAAACACGTGTCGATTGGAACTAGTTCAGTTATTTGTGTATTTATCGCTAATATTGTAGACAAGCAAAGTAACAGTTTTAAACAAAATATAAATGTAAACATAACATTTCAGGAAACGGAAAGGTTAAATATGACATCCGGGGATATTGAAGGATTTCTGGATTACAAAGAAAACGTTGCAACAAGTGTTTCGTTACTAAGCGGCTTGTTCTTGATAGTCTTTGCCTTTCTGCGATTTGGATTTATCTCCCATTTTCTTTCGGAACCTTTCTTAAAAGCGTTCACTTCGGGTGCGGCCATTCACATTGTTGTGGATCAATTGGTTTTAGTATTTGGCATGAAAATCAAGTACGGAGGAATTTTTAAACTCGGACATACTCTCCAAGATATATTAAACAATTTAACAAATATCAAAGGAATCACACTTCTGGTATCTATACTGAGCATTTGTTTTTTACTTATCTTCAACTCATTTATCAATAGAAAGATTCCAGTAAAATTTGGTGTACCAGTCCCTGCTGAGCTGTTGGTTATCATATTGACAGTCGTTTTATCCTATACTACACCTTTAAATAAAGAACTAGAAGTTGTTGGTAAAATATCTGGAACCGTCCCTCGACCTAGGATTCCAGATCTGACAGACTGTCATCTTTATGTTTTAGACAGTTTCGTACTAGCTCTTTTAATCCATGCAAACAGTATACGAATTTCAACAGTAATGGCAAAAATGCACAGGTATGAAGTAGAAGGAAACCAAGAAATGCTTGCTCTTGGAATAAGTAATTTCGTAGGCTCTTTTCTGTATTGTTTTCCGTCGTCAGTTTCATATCAAAGGTCAAAAATGTTATCTGTAATGAACGCGAAAACAACTCTTTCCGGAATAATTGTAGCTTTATTAATGCTAGCAATATTAGCTGTTAGTCCTTACGTATTTGAATTATTACCGAAAGCAACACTTTCGGCCATTATTCTTGTTTCTGTAAAAGGTTTACTTATGCAAATTATTCAAATCAAGAAATTTTGGAAAATAAGCAAATATGAATTTATTGTATGGGTTAGTACATTCTTGTCTGTTGTACTTCTTGATCTGACTTTTGGGTTTTTAATTGGACTTGCATTTTCTTTGATAATCACTGTGGTTCAAACCCAGACATCTAAGGGCTACCGTGTAGGTAAGACCATTGAACATAAGATAATGGTAGAACACAAAAAATACAGAGGCTCCATAGAAACCATTGGTGTAAAAGTATTTAGATTCCAGTCAAATATCTATTATGCGAATGCCGAAATATTCCGAAACAAGTTATATCGAAAAACTGTCAATCCACGAAAACTGCTAAAATACATTCAAAAACAAGAAAAACGCCGACTAAAACAGATGAAATTGGATGAAAAAACACTCCAGACTGAAAGCGCAAAAAACAGGATTAATACAGATTTTCGACAAGGTTCCGAAGATAATATCGTATCTATCATGAGTGACATTCCGGCAATCATGATAGAATACAAATCAAACGTGTCCCTACAATTGGACAAATCTGCGGAACCTACCTCAAGGAAAATCAGTGAAGCACCAAGTCTGGCTTCTACAGGTACCAGCATAACAGATGACGGATATGAAATAGACCCAGATGACGGACAGGAATATGTAACCGAGAAAAAATTCGACAAAATGCGTAAAGTACATCACATAATTCTGGACCTATCTACTGTTAGTTATGTTGATTTGACGGGAGCTAAAATGTTAAGACAAATATCGACAGAATATGGTAACGCTGACATTAAACTCTTCATTTCTGGCTGCTACGAGGAAGTGTATAACACCATGAAACATGCCGGAGTGTTAGAGAGTATACCAAAACATAATTTCTTCATTGACTTGCACGACGCTCTCGTCGTCGCCACGTTGTCAAAACGACCAAATTACTACACAATAAATCATAATCTTGAACCAGTGAATGACAGTGAAAAATATTAACACTTTGTCTTGAAGAAAAAATGAAAGCATGTGAGAGTAGATCTGGGTTTTAGTTCAAACACTATGCAAAGATGAGATATATTGGTTAAAATACAAATACATAGAAAGAAAACGTTTTTACACATAAATTGAACAAAATAAAAGACAAACCCGAAATCCAATAATTGGTGGGAAACGCCACTCCATTTATACTGGAAGTTGGAATCTCTTAGATAAATTGTGAAAATATCTTAATTAAAAACTACTCAGTTATTTTTTGTAATTATTTTTCTAGCAAAATAGTATTTCCCTATGAAAGCAACCAAACGTAAGCATGCAATAAATTTCCATATTGCAATTTTCATGACCCCATTGACGACAAAAAAATCACAATTTTTCAGGAAACTTTTGCTTTGCTCTACAATAAAAGGTTTTTTTCATGAATATTGGGGAATAGTATCCCTCGTAGAATGCACTCGCAAGCTCGCGCAATATATAATTCTACTCGGGACAATATTCCCCAATATTCATGCAATAACCATTTAATATAGTTACATGATTTAAAAGAGACTTATAGTTTCATAGTTTCTTGACATTTTGGAGTTATGTCGCTTTTTGTCATTCTAAGGGCCTAACTGCCCCACTGTAGTGGTAAATGGCTCATTTTATTTCAGCTTTCAAACACCAAAGAGCTCCCATCTCGAAAATACCGTATGAAATTATGGTGGCATGTTCATTCCATCTAATCTGTTTGTCTTTTTTGTTTTATACATAATTATCTCGCGAATACAAGCCATGTATCGACAGATATACGGACATTTTGTCGTATCTTGTCGTGGCTTTTTGTTCGGATGGTATTGGTTATTTATTCTCTTTCAGCTATTTTTTTATGATCTCCAAAATATTTTTATATAAGTTGACGAAATGGCCACCTGCAGAGAAACTATATTTGTCTTTTATTATCTCGAGATCGATACTTCTGCTTGTAGACTATTAGTCTCAGGTGGTATTCATTAGCACAGTGATCCACTACTCTGGTGTTGGTCTGAAACCCGATTAAAGTTATATGAAAATTATCAAAAGTTCTTGGAAATTTATTCAAAACAAAGAATCATCTACATTATGATATGCTCTGTCTTTGGCTGATTTGGTTTAAGGCTCTATCGTAATAATCAGTGGCGGATTTCGGGGGCCCGGGGTGATTCCCCCCCTTAGGTTG
Source organism: Modiolus philippinarum (assembly GCA_002080025.1). Classification (NCBI taxonomy): domain Eukaryota; kingdom Metazoa; phylum Mollusca; class Bivalvia; order Mytilida; family Modiolidae; genus Modiolus; species Modiolus philippinarum. The sequence goes on from MJUU01044861.1 coordinate 74,447, forward strand.
GAAAATATTTAAAATTCCTAGGGGTTTTTGAAAAAATTTGGTTCCGCTCCCCCCCCCTTTTTGAAAAAAATATGGGTCGGGCCCCCTCTTAGCAGAAAGTCTGGATCCGCCACTGATCATCATTTGTCCCTGGCTGATTTTGTTTTAAACTCGATCGTACTTGGCTGATTTGGTTTAAGACTCCACGTTGATAGGTTTTGTCCTTAAATGATTTGATTTTAGACTCCATGGTGATTAGCTCTGTTCTTGACTGATTTGCTTTTAGGCTCCATGGTGATAAGCTCTGTCGTTAGCCGACTTGGTTTTAGATTCTGTCCTTGGATAATTTGGTTTTATACTCAATGGTGATAAGCTCTATCCTTGGCTGATTATGTTTTAGACTCCATGGTGCTAAGCTCTACCCTTGGCTGATTTGTTTTAAGATTCTATCGTAAAACGCTCTATCCTCGGCTGATTTGGTTTTAGAATCAATGGTGAGAAGCTCTTTCCTTGGCTAATTTGGTTTTAGACTCCATGACGATAAGCTCTATATTCTTGTTTGATTTGGTTTAAGATCCATAGTGATAAACTCAGTGCTTGGCAGATTTGGTTTAAGACTCCATCATGATGAGCTGGCTGATTTGTTTTTAAGACTCCATCATGATAAATTTTCTGGATCTGACTATCATTATTGACTATGGTAAAATAAAAACTAAAATATATGATAAACGGGATTTTGATTTCACTATTACCAATGTCCCTTTTCTTGACGGTGACATTCCTCTAGCTCCATCCTACAGGTGATTATTTCTCAACTGGTACGATTCGCACGAGTTTGTTCTACTCTTGACGATTTTAATGAAAGTAACCTTATTACTTACAAACTTTTACAACAGGGTTACAGATTTCATAAGTTGTTGAATACATTAAAGAAGTTTTATGATAGATATGAACATTTGATATCTAAATATGGCGTTACTCGAAAACAGATTATTACTAAAGGCATTTCTAGTCAAATGCTGTCAAAAAATGCCAGAAATTGGTTAAAGTCCAGAAAATCTGGGACGTAACTTACATTCTTTACGTAATAGGGGATATCGACAAGATGTTTTGATGTTTTGCTTGCATCCGTTAAATTAGCTTTGAGACCTGGTGACCTGAAAATTTTGCACACATACTGGCCTTTCACTGATACTGCCGATCTACTACTGAAATATATGATGATTCTTGACCAAACCCTTCGGGAAGTTTTGAGTTTGATTTTTCTTCCGTAGTACGACAGTGTTCTACCAGCAGACTAGGCTCCTTGAGCTAGCCGGCGAGTACCCCTTGTCCCATCTTTCAAAATTACGTATTGGCTTTTTCTCTCCTTTCAAGATTGTGGTCATGGAGTTAGTAGTCTACCTGTATTGAGTTTTATTCGTATGTTTTTATACTATAGGGAAACGGGACAGATAAAGGGGAGGTTTGGGTACCCATAAACCGGTTTAACCCTACCGCTGGCTTTTGCTAGTGCCGGTACCAAGTCCGGCTGTCCCGAGTTCCTATCGTTGTCTACGTTTGTCTTATACGTATTTTTTCTTTGTAGTGTACTGGCGGATTGTGGCATGTAATTATAATTTTCAGCCGTTGTAGGTGTTTCCTGTTATCCGTATATGTTATCTGGATTTTGACATCTGTATATCGTAAAATATCATCCCGTGAGCCAGAATATGAAGCACAGGGGCGAGTGAGCGCAGCGAACGAGCCCCAAGCTTCATATTCAGGCGAGCGGGATGACATTTTACAATATTCCAGCTTTCAAAATTCAGATAACTTGTTTATCGTCTTTTATTTCTTATTTCTATACAATACTTTATTAGGTTTTGTGTCAAATTCTCCTAAGATTGCACGGGGAATGAGGTTCATTCCTTTTTTACAAAAGGGGAAATGGTTTGTAGTTATTTTATGACTGCTCAATATTTTTTGTCGGCTAACGTTATTAAATTTTGAATTTTTTTATTGAACCATGTTAGAAAATTGAAATAAAGTCCAATTTTTTACAGCAGAACCTTTCCATTGTTTACATTTATCTTCCAGTTCCTATGCACCTTTATGACGTCACAACGTAAACAAAATGGTGGCTCCGCTGAAGTTATCACTGACCTAGTTTCCGTATTTTTTCGAACGTCTCGTTTGTATTTTTGTGTACTGGTGACGGTAATTTGTTTACAAAATCGAAAACAGAAAACATAACAGATTCTTTATTTAATTAAAATTTATTTCATGAGTAACGGATAAAAAGGATAGCGCTTGTCAAACGTTGGGAGAAATTCCTTGATAACTCCAGGTCAACCTTTTGATAAGTTCGGGTCAACCGGATATGGCTTTTGCGGAAGTGCTGTGCAGGCTGAGATAGGCGCAGGGAAAGACGATAAACTCTTTTATGTTGTCCTTGGGTAATTTGGCTTTAGACTCCATTGTGATAATTTAATTTTCTCCTTGACTAATTTGATTTAGGGCTCCCTCGTGATAAGCTTTGCCCTTGGCTGACTTGGTTTTTGGCTATATGTCCTTGGCTGACTTGGTTTTTGACTCCATCGTGATAAGCTCTGGATTTGGTGTTTAGTCATATGATACGCATCCCAGAATATATGTGTGAAGCTGAAAAGGAGAGGTTTCGACGACAATGACAATTACTGATCTAGGTTAAAGACATTAAATCTAATAGAGAACTCACGGCATTTTTCTTTTTTTTTTTTATTTTCCAAATACAAGCATTCAAAACAAACAACAAGAGGCTCTCAAGAGCTTGTATCGCTCACCTGGGCCACCGGTGACATATGCAGTAAAAATAATCCCAATGTTTTAAGGGCATTATTTTCAAATTTGTTAATATACATTGCTGTTATATTATCTTAAGTTAAACTATATTCCAGACTGGCAGCTATTTTGGATTGGGTCGCAGTTCTGCTGTCACCTTTCTTGAAGGGTACCATTGAGTCTAATTTTGGTTCCAATTAACTTAATATTTTGAGAGGAGAACATCTTTAAATGCTTTCCGATAGGCTTCCGTTAGGTCTCAAGGTCAAACTATGTTCCCCACTGGGGCCATCTTGAATGCGATGCAGACAAGCCAGGCAAATTTTTCAAACGGGAACAACTATGGTCTGTTGTGACCAAGTATGTTTTCATTATTGGCCAAGTAATTGCAGGAGAAGATATCTTAATGTTTTCCCAAAGGGTCAAATGTTAAATCTGTTCCCCGCTGGCAGCCATCTTGCATAAAACAAAGACCTGAAAAACAACTCTTTTGCTGGGCTGCAATCTAAAGACTGTTGTGGCCAAGTTTGGTTCCAATTGGCTGAAAAGTTTCAGAGAAGATCTTTGAATGTGTTTTCCAAAAGGGTGCAATGTTAAAACTATGTTCCCTGCTGGCGCACATCTTGGATAAAGCGCAGACCTGAAAAATGACTTTTTTGCAAGGGGCCACCTAAAGACCAGTTTTGCCAAGTTTGGTTCCAATTTGCCCAGTAGTTTAAGAGGAGAGATCTTTGAATGTGTTTTCCCATAGGCTCCAATGTTAAAACTATGATCCCCGCTGGCGGCCATCTTGGATATGGTGCGGATCTGAAAAACAATTTTTTTGCATCTAAGGACTATTTTGGCCAAGTTTGGTTTCAATTGGCTCAGTAGTTTCTGAGGAGAAGATCTTTGAAAATGTTTTCCCATAGGGTCCAATGTTAAAACTATGATCCCCGCTGGCGGTCATCTTGGATATAGCGCGGATCTGAAAAACAACTTTTTTGTAAGGGACCATCTAAGGACTATTGTGGCCAAGTTTGGTTTTAATTGGCCCAGTAGTTTTTGAGGAAAAGATCTTTGAAAGTATTTTCCCATAGGGTCCAATGTTAAAACTATGATCCCCGCTAGCGGTCATCTTGGATCAAGCGCGGATCTGAAAAACAACTTTTTTGCAGGGGACCATCTAAGGACTATTGTGGCCAAGTTTGGTCTCAATTGTCAGTAGTTTCAGAGGAAAAGATCTTTGAAAGTGTTTTCCCATAGGGTCCAACGTTAACTATGATCCCCGCTGGCGGCCATCTTGGATACAGCGGCGATCTGAAAAACATCTTTTTTGTAAGGGACCATCTAAGGACTATTGTGGCCAAGTTTGATTTCAATTGGCCCAGTAGTTTCTGAGAAGAAGATCTTTGAAAGTGTTTTCCCATAGGGTC
>MJUU01044867.1:4758-15496 GCA_002080025.1 Modiolus philippinarum
TATATATATATATATATAAACAAGTTTATGAATTATCCCACCTTCCAAATGTTTAACAGTAAACCATATTACATGAACTTCATTCACACCTTCCAAATGTTTAACAGTAAACCATATTACATGAACTTCATTCACAACTTTGGGTTTTATAGTACAACTGTGTGACATTTCATTAAAATCCAAATGAGCTCTTTAGGAGGACATGTGCCATTGGCGGATCCAGACTTTCTGCTAAGGTTGGGCTCGACCAATATTTTTTTCAAAAGGGGGGCCTGGAACCAAATTTTTTAAAAAAACCCTAGGAATTTTTTTTGGGGGGAGGAGGGGCGTGCCCACCCAGGCCCCCCTTCTAAACCCGACACAAGTTACATGGATGCACAGACAGGGTGATTTTTATATACCCCAAAACTTTGTTTGCAGAGGTATGATTATTGCTACATACACAAGCAGAGATATTCCCGGGAAAGGTTTCTTGATGGACATGGGCAGACGTACAAGGGTAAAATAGTATACCCATGCTCCTATGGAGTGGGGATATAAATATTCATAAACTGAAGATATCAATGCAGATGCCTGGATGGTGTAATAAATTACAACACAATGCTGATAATATACCATAAACCTGTAGACAAGGCAAACTTGAAACTTAGATACAGTATAATAATAGCAAGATGTTTTATTGTGCAAGTCTCAATTTTATTTATATTTTTTTTATCGAATTAAAAATATGTATCACTATCATACAACAAGTCCATTCTGATCTGTAGCCCATCAAGTAGTTTATATAAGTACTTAATTGTGATTCATTAAAGTCTTCAAATATTGGCTAGTTCAATCCCTGATATTTACTATATAGTACAGTTAATAAGTCTTCATTAGTAGCCTATAGTGCAGTATATTTTTTTGTTGTTGATATCTCTTAAATAGCGTCAGATTCAAGGAAACATTTTGCAAATCTATCTGAATTTCAGTTAAGATGATGGATTAATACAGCATGTTCAAACTGTTTGGTGAACCTGAAAAATACAAAACAATATTTATACATTCAGACAAGTGTAGACATCATTCTATATTAATATTTGAACAAATACCAACAAGATAAATGTAAGAATTGTTTTAATCAACTAAAACTGATATTTCCCCATATATGTCATGTGTATGTATGATCACCCAGGTCATGTCATTGTCATTTAAGATTATATTATATGGTTTAGGCCTGGAATCTCACACTTTCATCTAGTTCTTAAAATGGATAGGGAATATGTAAGGGACTACCCTGGGGCTTCTGGAAATATCAATCCAATCATGATGAGATCAGTCATCAGTGATAAGATTATAGGCCACATCAAATTAACTTAGTAGTTAGTCTTCCAGGGAAGACATGTGTCGCCTCATAATAAGAAACAGGAAGTGGGCAAGCGAGAGATCCGAAACTCTGTTACACGGTATAGGTCCCCATACTGATACCTCATGCCAAATTGGAAAAAGCTCCGATACACGGTTCCTGAGAAAAATGCGACACAAATTTTTGTGACGCCGACGACGCCGACGTCGCCGACGCAAAACGACAGATAGTGATCCGTATATGTCGCCACTGCGTAAACGCACGCGACACAATTAACATCCCCACCCGCTCCATATTTCTATGCACAATATTTTTTTTTATTTTCAATTTTCTAGAAAATTTCTTCAAATAGTGAAAATCAGTAAAAATCTAGAGAATGTGTCTGTAAGCAGGGATGTCCCGCCAAAAGATTATTGCAAAGGATAACCTCCTATATAAATGTAGGTCAAAGTCATTTAATTGTCATTAATTTTTGCAGTATTCATCAAGGCAATTAATTTGATGAAATATCATTGTCCTTTAATGTGTAGTTGTTGAAAAATGAACTTAAAGGCAAACCTTAACCAAATTTACCGAAGCGTAAAATACAAGTCAAAGCCACCTTATTGTCAATGATTTGGGTAGTACTCGTCAAGGCAATTGCTTTGATGAAATATCATTGTTCTATGATGTGTAGTTGTTAAGAAATGGACTTAAACACAAAACTCAACCAAAGTCACTGAAGCATAAAATGTAGGTCAAAGCCACCTAATTGTCAATTATTTGGGTAGTACTCATCAAGGCAATTATTTTGATGAAATATCATTGTCCTATAATGTGTAGTTGTTGAGAAATTGACTTTAACGCAAAACTTAACCAAAGTCACTGAAGCGTAAAATATAGGTCAAAGCCACCTAATTGTCAATGATAAGGGTAGTACTCATCAAGGCAATTAATTTGAAGAAATATCATTGTCCTATAATGTACAGTTGTTGAGAAATTGACTTTAATACAAAACTTAACCAAAATCACTGAAGCATAAAATATAGGTCAAAGCCACCTAATTGTCAATGAATTAAGTAGTACTCATCAAGGCAATTAATTGGATGAAATATCATTGTCCTATAATGTATAGTTGTTGAAAAATGAACTTTACGCAAAACTTAACCAATGTCACTGAAGGGTATAATATAGGTCAAAGCCACCTAATTGTCAATGATTTGGGTAGTACTCGTCAAGGCAATTAATTTGAAGAAATATCATTGTCCTTTAATGTTTAGTTGTTGAGAAATGGACTTACACATAAAACTGAACCAGAGTCACTCAAGCATGAAATATAGGTCAAAGAGTCAAACTACCTAGTGAACTATGTAGTACTATCAAAGATCTACCTACTGACCTATCATTGTTCTACCTCTTTCAGTTTCTGAGAAATCGACTTTAACACAAAACTTAACCGGATGTGAGGACATACGGAAGGATGGACAAGGGTAACACTACATGCCCCTTCCACATTTTTCGGCAATCGGCAGGGCATAAAACCAGAGGCTCCCAGGAGCCTGTATCGCTCACCTGGCTTTCAGTTGCCACAATCAAGGTAACATTGTAAGTTATACAGTTGATCTTCAGATTCTCAAACTTTCGTAGCTCAAACACCTCCAGTATCTTGAACTGTTTTTAAAGTCTGATCATGTTTTACTATATTTCTTTGTTGGGCTTTTTTGACAAAAAATGTTCCTGCTAAGGACGTGACTTTCGACACCAGTTTTGAAGTCGAGATGTCATTTTGTAAGTGGCAGTCAACAAACAATTTTCAACATCGGTTTTGAAGTCGCAACATCAATATCTACTTGGAAATCAAATTTCTTTGAAATCAGACAATGTTGAATTTTCCCACCTTTTTTGGCGGCCATTTTAATAATGGCGGTCAACGAACAATTTTTAACATCAGTTTTTGAAGTTACAACATCAAGACTAATTTGGAACCCAAATGTCAAAAAAATGGCTAAGTCAAACCAAACAGGAAGTTGATATCATAAGGCGAGCAAATTGGGAGACGACACATTTCCCCTATATATAAAGTCAAATACCAAATTTGAAATAAATCGGCTTAACAGTAGCTGAGAAAAGTGCGACGAAAATTTTCACTATGTTCAATAAAGGGAAAAAATGGCTAAGTCCCGCGAAAAAGGAAGTTGATATCATTAGGAGACCAAAATGGCAGACAATGCATTCCCCTATATATAAAGTCAAATACCAAATTTGAAATGAATGGGCCGGGCAGAAGCTGAGAAAAATGCGATAAAACTTTGGACGGACGGACGGAAGAACAAGGGTATTCCAATATACCACCCACTCACGAGTGAGGGTATAATAAAATCTTGGGTAATCTGCAAATTTGCAATTTTGACCCCGTTCAGCCCCTTATATCTGGGAAAGGATACAAGTAACCAAAAGTTTATTAGTCGAGTGCTATGTTAATTTTTCATAAGGAATCCATTGAAAATAAAGGGCTACACTGAGCGCAGCATTATAAGACCGCAGCATGTCGACCACTGAAATTTGAACAAGTGTTAACTAAAATGAATGTGGACACAGTAATTTCCTGGACACAATAAGGACCTTGACACATTAATTAACTGGACACAAACTAATCAAAATAACAAGTGAAGACCCTAAAAGATGTCTCGCCCGTCCCTGCTGGCCTCTATATTGATGTGAAATCTAACTGAACTAATCAGAAAAGTGAACATGCTCACTAGACTGTGAAATTGAGGTCAAGGACAAAAGTTACCTGCCAGACTGACATGTACCCGGTACTACCGAAGACCAACCTACATATCAAATATTATCAAACTATTACTTCTAGTTATTGAGAAATGTACTTAAGCAGAAAAAGTTAACGTGGCAACTAGACCGTGAAATTGAGGTCAAGGACAAAAGTCACCTGTCGGACTGACAAGTACTACCCAAGACCAACCTACATACCAAATATTATCAACCTACCACTTCTAGTTATTGAGAAATGGACTTAAGCAGAAAAACTTAACGTGGCCACTAGACCGTGAAATTGAGGTCAAGGACAAAAACTGTCCTCAAGAATGTGCCAAGAAACATCATACTAAAATTTGAAAACAATTTGTCTCCTAGAACCCAAGTTATGCAGTCCACAGACATGAAGATACCTTATTAACCCTTTTTTGTCCCTTTTTCTTAAACGGGCTGGGCAGGGAACGCGAAATTAAAACCTGGGCTTGTGCATGTGCCAAGAAACAACATACTTAAATTTGAAAATGATCTGTACACTAGAACAAAGTTATGCTGTCCACAGACACAAAAATACCCAATTTAACCCCTTTTGGTCCCTTTTTCAAAAATGGGCAGGGCAAGGAGCACGAAATAAAAACCCGGGCTTAAGCATGTGCTAAAAAACATGATACTAGAATTTGATAACAATACGCCCACTAGAACCAACTTTATGCTGTCCACAGACGCCGAAGCCATACCATAATATGACAGCAAAATCTTAATTGCGGTCTGACCTATAACATGTGTATAAAAAAGATTTCACACATTTTTTAAAATTTGCAAGTTTTGCCAATTTGACCCCTTATAGCTTGGAAACCATAAAAGAGAAACCAAATCCTTTGACATATACTACTGACATGACTGAAAGCTTACAATTAGATAATAATCAAACCCATTTTGGCCTTCCTTTTGTAACAATGAACATTGTTTTGAAATTTCATAAGGATTGATGGCTGGAAATTGTTAATGACCAATTACAGAAGTGTCTACAGTAGTACAGATGACAACAACGACATTATACCATAATATAGTGGAACAGAGGGTAGAAAACCAACCCCTCTTAAAACCAGGTCCCTCTATGAACTGAACAATATGTTTCGGTTCCAGAGGTTATACGACCTAAATTTTTTTTGCGATCGTATAATAACAAGAACACAGCTTCATATTTCCAGAAGAAAGGTAGAATCCTGACAAAATTAACAAGAAATTCAGACTATCATTTTCCATATGATTACTTTAAAGTTCTGTACAAAAATATCAATCTGAAAGGGTCTCATTCTGGAATCCCAACATTACTTCTACTAAATCCCGAAAAAACTACAAAGGAACTTAACAACTGATGACAATCTGATGAAAATCTGATTCCAAATGAATTTATTTTCCGAAATCTTTGGCTTAAATTATAGAAATTCTGATTTCCTGAGCTTTTTAACAATTCCTATCCCAACATCCCAAAAAAGCACCCCCCATATACAAATATACCCTTAACTCCATTGCACTGCTATAATTATACCAGAAACCATTGAAATCTAGTGAGATGTCCAATAGCATGACATGCAATTCAATAACAGTTCATTCATGACATTATTATTTCAATACTTGAGGGCATCATCATAGATTTGACAGTCAGCAATGCAGTGTGCAGATTACATGTACATGTAGCAAAGTCCATAAACAGATATTTTTTTAATATTTTAAAACAAGATTGAGTTATTCAAATATGGTTTGATTCTGTTCTTGTGAATCTAACACAAAAAATTTAATGTAATATGTTTGTCTGAGATGCAAGTAAATATAGCAAAAAATTCAATGTTAAATATTCGGGAAAGGATGTCTGATTTCCGTCATTATAATAGTGATGGAAGTAGTGAAACAGTGTGATATCAGAGCTTCGTTTAAAGTATATTTAACATTGGGCATTATATTTAAATTGGGCATTATTTTGTTTGCTGTATGCTTANTTTTTTTCTCTGGACAGAAAATTTTTTCACGCGAAACGCGAAAACAATTTTTTTTTTTCACGTGTATCAACAAAATATTTTTTTTCAAAATTAACATTAGTTTTTTGGGCAGAAAGCCTCCTTCAGAAAATTTTTTTTTCATCATTTTGGAAGCCAAAATATTTTTTCACGTAAAATTGGCTCCAAAATATTTTTTTAGAAAAAAAACCATAACCCCCTTCAAGTTAAATGGTCGGTCCCCTAAGACTATAAGTTTTAAAAATTAAAAGATGTTTGAACATTAATACAGGCCTGTGTAATTTTTTTAGTTTCAATTTTTTGTTGTTTCAAAATGGCATCAAATGGTGGCAAGCCAGTATACTAAGCTGTCTAACTGCCAGCTGGTAGATCACAGGGGTTTGTTACAAAAAAAAGCTCCAACCCAAAGTTCCATCAGTGATTTCACTCAGAGCTTTATTTTTTTTCTTAAGAAACCCCTAATGGTAGATAGCATATTTATGGTCAATTTTTACGAACCAGATCATCTGTAATATTAGCTGAATCGGATATGGATGTTCGCTGCTCAATCGTGTTAATTTTAGAATGCCTTAGTCATGTTAGTAGCAAGTCTTCTAGAGAAGACATGTGTCGACTGGGTAAAAACCAAAAAAATATTCCAAGTTTTTCGAACAGGAAGTGGGCTTGCGAGAGATCCCAAACTCCATTGAACTCCCTTACACGACTGATACACAATACTTGCAGAAGGCTGGAATATGTTGTTCCAGGGAAAATGTTACTAATAAACTGTGGTGAGATTGTTGGGGTGTTCTGACTCAGATCACNTAAACTTGTCATAAGTATGACACTGAATATAATTTCTAAATATTTTAAGGAGGAAAAGTTTACAATGAAAAAATTTAAGTGACGAAAGTGGTTCAGAAAACTTTCGTCCTTTTGAAAACTGTTTCGTAAAATATGAAAGTGACGAGCGCTAGAAAAATCACTGGATAATCATCTCTGTGGGCCTGCTCCAGGTTTGACCTAGAGGTCAATGGTCAAGGGTCATCAACTTTTGTATGTGGCGTATGTCACCTTGAAGCAATCTATCCACATGCCAAATATCAAAAGCCTATCTCAAAAGAATCAAAAAGTTATAGCCAGGGCACAAATTTGTCATTGCAAAAGCATGAATGTGACCCTGAGGTCAAAAGTCAAGATCAAAGGTCACAAACCGAGGTAGGCGACACTTTGTCTTGAGGTGATCTATCTACATGCCAAATATCAAAAGCCTATCTCAAAAAAGAAAAAAGTTATAGTCCGAACACAACTTTGTCATTGAAAACGCATTAATGTGACCCTGAGGTCAAACGTCAAGGTCAAAGGTCACCAACCAAGGTACACAACACGTCGTCTTGAGGTGATCTATCTACATGCCAAATATCAAAAGTCTATCTCAAAATAGAAAAAGTTATAGACCGGACACCACTTTGTCATTGAAAAAGCATCAATGTGACCCTGAGGTCAAAGGTCACCAACCAAGGTACGCGACACGTCGTCTTGAGGAGATCTATCTACATCATGCTACACGCCAAATAGCAAAAGCCTATTTCAAAAGAGAAAAAAGTTGAAACCCAGACACGACTTTGTCATTGAAAAAGTATGAATGTGACCCTGAGGTCAAAGGTCAATGTCAAAGGTCACCAACCAAGGTACGCGACATGTCGTCTTGAAGTGATCTATCCACTTGCAAAATCTCAAAAGAGAAAAAAGTTATAGCTCGGACACGATATTTTCGGACGGACAGACAGACAGACGGATAGACTGATTACTAAAGGGCATCTGCCACTTTTTGTGGCGGGGCCCTAACAAAAGCAGCTGGAATGTTATTTGTACACAACAAAACCTCACTCATGTGGAACTGACATGCCCTTAGGAACTTATCAACATCGTTACTGAATAGTCCTTGAAAAGTTATTACTGTGCTATTCACTGAGGACCAGTTAATAGACATTGAACAATTTGAACTACACGTATAGATCTTGGACAAAAGTATTCTCATGCAATGAATTTTTCCTACATATTTCATGTAAAACTACATTTTGTCAATAAATTATCATGATTATTGTGAAACCATTTCTTCACTGATTAAATAATGAAATTTGCACTATTAAACTAGGAAATTTGTGAAGTTTAATTGTTTATTTGGCCATAATATTCTGATCTGTAGTTTGAAAGAATAAATTTTATATATGTAGGTAAAATTATGACTCAGTATTTTTACTTTCTGTTTGAATCATATATATAGTTTTTTTGAAACTGTTGTGTAGAAAGTAATACTGAAATAATTTAATAAACATTTAAACTACATAACATTCTGAGGTTATTTTTGAAATTTTTCTTAAAAAAATGGATATATTTATATGAAATACAGGGTAAAAATGTACATTTGTAGCATGCGAATACTTTTGTCTATTAAGATCTGTATATTTACTGTTCAATAGTTCTATTCTGAACAATGGAAAGAAATATACCTTTTGTGACTATGAATTGTACAAAGAAAATATTGAAAGGGTATAATAAAAGCAACCATTAAATATTTTGTCAAAATGACCAAAAAGATAATTAAAAAAAAAAATAATTCTAATGCTTTCACATGTATAAATGGATAAAACCTGAGGAGTCCAAAAATCTGATGGAAATATTTATAAATGGTTGGAACACTCAAGGAAAAGATGAAAACAGTTGGATTTAGTCAGGTGTTCCACGTATATATGGTCAAACTACATATATATGTATGTTGAAATAAGAACAATACAATATACAATATTTAATTAGTGTAAACACATTTACAATAAATGGTCATAACTCATAAACTAACATATCTCTAGCAATACTAACCCTTACCAAAATCTGAAGTGTGCAGCAAACTTGCTGAAAAGTTGCTGCAAACTTCCTGCAACCAAATCGATGTGCAGCTACAGTGTGCCAGAACTGAGCTTGATGGTGCCGCTAGCTGCACACTTGTGGCGCACTTCCCGCACACTGTAACCTGTGTGCGGGAAGTGTGCCACAAATGAACAGAAAAATAACATTATGTGCCAGAAGTGCACAGCTTTTGATTCTGTGTGCAGGAAGTGTGCCGCAGTCTCTGCACATGTGCAGAATTTTTTGAAAAATGGAGCCAAGGGAAGGCAGCTAGATGCTGCAACAACAAAAGGAAAACAATTGTTTTTGTGTGAGAAATCTTGGATTAAATGGAGGGAAATACATATATGGAAGGTACATAATAATGTAAATGGATCTTTTTATAGTGTTTTGTACAATATTTTATAATTTTTATCTGTTAAATATTCTGTTTTAATTGGTAACAGAAAAACAATTCAAAAGAGGGAGGGTGACCTGCTTTTAGATTTTTAATGGAAAACAGCTAAGAGTTTGAATGTATAATAATATTCTATTATCATAGTATACAAAAATCAAGTATGTTTTATACCTCTCACACAGCTGGTATAGAACATTAGACAATAAAATGAAATGCAATACACATGACAAGGACAAAGTGTGACCTTTCCATGAACTGTGAGCAGAAAGCATGCAGGAACTGTGTGCAGGAAGTGTGCAGAAACTGTGTGCAGGAAGTGTGCAGGAACTGTGTGCGGGAAGTGTGCAAGAGCTGTGTGCGGGAAGTGTGCAAGAAACTGAAGAGAGATACATTGGAAGTGTGCTGCAAACTTGCGGCACACTGTGTGCCGGAAAACTCATTTGCATGCGAAAAATGAACTTGCAGCAAGGTTGCTGCAAACAGTGTGAAGCAAGTTTGCTGCAAAGTTCCTGCAAATTTGCTGCTTATATGTGCTGGAAGCCTTATATTTTGGTAAGGGAATTTCCTGAAGTGGCGGTGACATTTGGCAGAGATTGACATTTATCAATGTATTCAATTAAAGCCTTACGTAATATTATTGAACTGCTGTTTAAAATGAAATAGAGGTTATATATTGTAAAGGAGTTTATTTTTCAATTTTTGGATCAGTTCCTGTCTGTAGATAGCATATGCCAGGCAATGGATAAAGAAATGTTCCTCATTTTTCGACTCTAGAGGTAGTACATTTTAGACAAGGTCTGTTTTTTGGGGAATAATTTTATACCTTCCTCTCTCAATTGCAAGAGAGCGGGCACTTATCCTATATTTACTAAGTGTAGCTCTATCTACTTTATATTTGCAGATGTCTGCATAAGGAGCTCTTGTATTAATTTTATGAATATTATTGTAAAATTCTAATTTTTTTATTTTCATTCAATTTTTGAACAAAGGGACCAGAAAAAGGGTTCCTGACATCCATGGCAATAGAACTACTCCAAGTTCAACGTTACAAAAACATGACCATGCAGTGATACATGTATCTAAATTTTTTTTCATAGCACAGCTACATGTAAATAAAGGAAATGGGACCTTCCCAGGGCAATTATAGGTCTCACAACATGCAGGGGGTAGTCCTTTGATGTATACCACTGTGCATATGTGTCTCAGAAAAGAAACCGAACTATAAACGTTTATGTAAGGATAAAAAGTTTTTTAAAAGTGCAAGAGTGAGTGTGTGGGCCGTGGGTGAGGTGTATGTTGAGGATGGGGGGGTGATGGGGGTTGCAGAATGAATGATTTTCATAT
>MJUU01044867.1:20991-35985 GCA_002080025.1 Modiolus philippinarum
AAATATAGCTAAGGACAAAACTACGATGGAGGGAGTTTATCCTTGGGTTTTAGAATTTACATAAACTTAGATAATAGTAATTGAACAAAGTGTACACATGAGATATTATCTCATGTACAAGTACACCATATCTAAGAAAAATAAAGAGCATACATCTCTACCACGGGGAATTGTTTTACCAACTCCAAACTGCAAGACAAACTCCTGTATTAAATATTTTACGAAAGGATATGGAGTAAATGAACATGAGACAATAACACATACGTCAACTCAAACTGCATTAATTTTAATGAGCTGTATGGCCATTTCGGAAATTTATTCCTCATCAGCAGCACTAGAACCCAAACAAAGGAAATCCATAATTTCAAAAAAGATATAAAATGCATAAAACCAAACGAAATCCGAATAATCAGTAATATAGAATATAGCTAAGGACAAAACTACGATGGCGGGAGTTTATCCTTGGGTTTTAGCATAAACATTATTTTGTGACCTTTCAATAGACCATCAGCGCTTTAATTAACGAGGTCGCAATCTCGAGAAAAAAAAAACAAAAACAAAAAACAGGAAGCGCAACATCCTCCCAGTCCTAAAATATCATTCTCATTGAAAAGGATGAGTTAACATCAAGCGCCTACAAATGATCTTTCAACTTATAAATTCAGACATCGAATGCTTTCAATCGCAAATTGCAAGCAGATGAACTGTTGCGAAAAAAGACACTCTGCTTCATCGAACAAGGATCTTTAGACAACATTTACAGCACACAGAATCCTTCAGAGGAGTACTAATGCGAAATGCCCAACACACACCAGCAAATGTGGTAGAACGAATTACATTGAACTCTATGGCCTGCAAAGTACTGGGTGTACTTGTAGAGTAGAAGATGACTCAAGGTATACTTTGACTCTCACGGACTGCAACTTTCTGGACGAAAAATGGATGTTGCACCCCGAAATCAATTACAGTGGCAAATGGATAAAGAGCTCTGAAATATATCTACAAGCTTTAATAACTATGCAAATGATAAGTACCCCAACTAACTGATTGAATCTTTTGAAATGTTGACATGATCACCCTTGTTTGCCGGTATATCGCTCACCAACTAAAGACCAAGAATCTCATAATATTCACGACTAGAATGCAAAACTATTGCATGCGCAATCATGAAAGATAGTGAAGACAGCTACCACCAGTATCAGAACTACTTCAAGCTGACCCAGCAATTCGTTAAGGACTATAAGAATCGCTAGCATCTTCGTCAGAGCCGTTGCGCTGATAAATGCCCCGTTGGACCACTGCTTGGCCTACTGTTTTCTGACTTTCGGTCTTACGAGCAACAAGAAAAAAGAAAAGTACCGTTGAAATGAAATTTAGTCTAAGTCTTGATGGGTCTCCTCCAAGAATTCTTGCAGAACCAGAAAGAATGGGTTTCTCGAGTACCCTCATTTCTAGCCAAATAATAATCTTGTGAGTGCAAGTATTAAAATTACTCAGGGTTCCTTTACGGATTTTTTTCTTATTACATATGTTGTTAATTTGTTGTTTAAATAAATTCAGAAGATAGGGTCGAGTTGAAGACAAATGAAAACTCCAAATATCATCAACAACCACACTGGAGTATAAAGGCAGTCCGTTTGCATCACTGCCCGGGACATGTCATTTCTATACCCATTTCCTTCAAGGGTGTCAGTATTATGGATACAACTGTAACAGAGAGGCATAAGTACTCCGTTGAAAAATTGTTCCTTTGTATTTTGTCGATGTGGATTTGAGTAATGAAGGATTTCTACTTCAAAGTAGAGGGGCTGTGTAGAATCGTTGTTTATATAGTTCTTTAAAAACATATCTTTGTTGTCTCTATTTGTGTTTAATTTAAACAAAGACATATATGTCTCTGATTTGAAAGATTTTTTTCTGATCATTTTTTTTAAATAAAATAGAAAAACAACACTTTTGAAATAAGTAACTTTTCATCAAGTGCTGTCCGCTGTGCTACCACCATCAAAAATATTTTACAGATAATAAATCATTCAGCATTGTGACAGCAAGGGTTCGTCTACTTTAATGCCGATTCAGATTTGAGGTTCTAATTTTCAGACAAATAACTTCTTTAATATCAGGCCCAGAAAAATTTAACCTTAGGTAGTTATCCAAGGGATATATATATCGAAATAAATCAATAAGTAAAACGGGTGTACTTATTAGGTGTATTTTTCATTAAAGCATTGAAGCTGAACACAGGTTTTCACAGGTTTATTCTCGATTTCTTTATGCATAACACAAATAATACATACATATATATATTCATCTATGTATAATTAAAACAACCAATGCGATTGACTTCCTGCTTGTCAATGGGGTCAGCTTTAGGTAATATAAAAATTAGAAAATAAAATTATTGACAATGCATATTTGTTTGTTAATAGAGAGGGTAGCCAAATATCGCTTTCTTTTATAAAACATTATTTCTTTAAAATAATGTATACATTTTCTATAGAATTTTGGACTTACGTCTGATTGTTTTTCTCCTATACCTCTTTTTGAAATATAAAAAATAAAAATGAAAAAAGCATGTATAATTCGTCCTTTGTGCTAAAATGCAGCTGCAGGTTATCGAACATTTTTTATTATTTGGGATCTTAGTCTTGATCCTGGAGTCATCCTATTTGCCAGTTTTAGGTAAGAACCTTTTAAGAACCTTTTTATCTTATACTTATTCTCTGTTTCATCGATATCAAATTGTGGAGTAACCATATAAAATATAGAAGATTCATTTTCAACAAGCATTAACATCAAACTGCAATTTTTGGCATTCCTGTATAAAGATTGGAAGTATATGTCTGTTTGATGGCTGAAAATCAGGAGTTTATTTTACTTTCATGCATTTTACAAAAATCTGTTTCAATATGTTTAAAAATGTTGATTTTTCGGATGTCGTTTAATCTGTGTTAATCTGTGTTAATGTTCTTTAGAGGCAATTTTGTGGCAGTATTTAATTATAATAAACAATCATATGAATGTCATTAAAATGAATAATTTGTATATTAATGTAAAAATCTGTAATAAAAAACACAGAATTTGGTTTTTTTCTGAAAAAAGATGTTCAAAGGCTAACATGGATAGAGTTACGATCACCTTACATCCAAAATTTACTGATTAGTTCACCACAAACAAGGAATTGTGATCTTGCAATTTCACTGGATATTGAAAAATCATGACTGACATCTTATTAGGGAACTACAACTTGCTACATTTTTTCAATTCTTTTTCATTGGATTTTCTGTATAGTGATACAAATATTGAAAATAATTTGAGTTTTTCAGGACAAATAATATAAATTTCATATAATATCCCATATCATTGATTCGTTCGATACTGAGTTATTCTTTGACAAAGCATCACGTGTTCCTAGGAAGTAGAAGAGAATTATTTATGCTGTTGAAGGGTTGAAATTTAGTTTTTGTGTCCTCGAAACCTTGAAACTGAATTATAAAACGCTTTTATTGTTGTTCTTCATCCTGAAGTCACCATGAGGCCTTCAATAATAAGTTTCAATTCGACCACATTTTACTTATCATTCCGTTTTATTCTTTAGGTACTACGCCATGGCTTGTGCATACGAACCTAAATACCATTCAGAGATTAGACATGAATACATGGACGGCGAGTACAGTTGTCAATGGAACAATAGGAGCTGTGTCTGTGGATTATCACTTCACCAAAGGATACCTGTATTGGACTGATCAAATTGAAGATCGCATGACCAGGTTATTTATAGAACAATTAGGTTGAGAAAACTATAAATGAACTAAATTCATATTGAATAGATGTTTTGGGAAGGTGAAGCAAATAAATAGTTGTTACTGGTTGCATTGGCAATACCACCACAGAGATTTTATTTAGAATCATCGATTATTGCTCAACATTCAGTGAGCAATATGTCCGCTTCATTCATAGAAAATTATCCAACCAGAAAACATGACATCGAAGAACAACATTTAGTCGTTCTGGAATCGTACTATGAAACATCAAAACACTGTAATAACTAATCGAAAGGGTGCTATAGGTCTTTTAAAAAATCATTTGGCCCACTTTTCGGTTTTGGCATTTAAATACAAGGCATTTAAATACAACGAATTATTTCCGATTATCGACCAAACACAGCAAGTGTTTTTCATCCTGAGGAAAGTTCATCTGAATTTATGATTGATATTGTATGTTGACCACCACGTTACTATGCATATTGAATACCAACTGATTTATGCAACTGTTGTCAAGAAAAGATAATTTACAAGATTTTCCCATAGTGCCAAATGTTATACAGTGGCGGCGGTCCTGGATGAGATTCTAAATTGTAGTCCGTGATAAGTTGAACATTTTCCAATTTATACTTCACCTTTGTATAATAAATAATTGAAATATAAATCAAGGATTTGTAGATCCTAAAACGCTTACCTTATCTCTTTTCTTGACCTCTATCATTTTAAGGAAACGACAGAAACCATAAGATCTACATCTTACATCTCGAATATGACAAAAATGGTCATCCCAATACTAAAATCTGCGTCAAAAGGGACGATTTTTATTTCAAAATTATCAATTTTCCTAACATTGACAGTGATATTCCAGCTTCTCATTCTTACGGTGTGTATGTTGATTCGTTACAAAAGAGCTAGCACAAATTATACCGACTTTCTCATTAGACATAGTTATCTCCGTGACATCCTTATTGATTAAGGCTTAAAAAAATTCCGTCTCATACGATCATTATTCAAGTTCTGTAATAGATATCAGTCCCTTGTGGAAATATTTGAAGTTTCGGTTCGAACTATGATTCAAGTTTTTTTTACTTAGTACTGGGATGATCATTTCTTTGAATTGTCCTTTCAGTAGCAATTGCTGTTGAGTTGCAACCGGACACTACCGCAATGAAAGGAGAGGTTTAACCCATCCTTTCTTTCTAAATACCTGTGCCAAGTCAGAAAATATTGCGCTTGACAATTTTTCTGTGGTTTCCACCTGATTTGTCTTTTTGTCTCATTGACATCGGCTCTTGACAACTCTGTTCGAAGCAAACATGACATTTTTGGAAATTGTGCGTTAAAATGTCTGATGTACCGATATTACGTATACCTAATTATGTGTATGTATTTGTCATACTACATTTATACAATAGGGATTAATGGTGCCATAAATAAGAGAATGCGAGGTTCAGTTACGACAATATGATGAACGTTGTAACTTGGGTTTGAAACCTGAGATGTTATTCGTCTTTTCTCTACACAGCTATGTCAATGGTAACATGTATCATTGGGAAAAATAAGAATTGCATGACTAATCCTTTTGAAAAGTATGTAATATACGTATAAAAATTTCCATAACAAAAGAGTTTTAGCGACGCAATTTAAAATATTATATTTTTACACATTGTATACCTATATAACAGACATAAGTCACCGTCATCCTGGTTATATGTGATATGTATAAAAAAAAGTTGTTTCGTCAAAAGAACGAATTAATTATACCAATACAAAAGATTAAAATCACAAGCTATGACATAAAATATTTCTAAACAATAATAATTAATAAAATAGTTTTATAGTTCGTTCATGCAAAAGACATCACATAGATTACAAACCCACATGAATTTGTAGAATGAAACGTTGCCGTTAATGTTGTATACAGAGTAATTTGACGTAGCACTTTAAAACTTTGTTATGTTGTAATGTTAACAGACTGATTTGGCGTCACACATGTAAACTTTAAACGGAAAGATACTTTCTTATTTTTTAGCTCATCTGGCCTAAAAGGCCATTTTAGCTTTTGCATTTGCAATCACTTTATGTGCGTCGTCCCTCCGTTATCCGTCAACAATTTCAAAATCTTTCCCTTGAAACTGTTGACCCAATCGTAACGCATCTTGGCCTGAATAATTAGCAGGGTATGCAGTTTCAAAATTGTGTTCGATTAGTCCAAAGACCATACACCATGACCACTTTTGCTAAAAATAGAGCATAGGGTTAAACTGATGTTTTTGGCAAATAACTAAATTACAGAAATCGGAAATCTGACGGAGATAAAACGGTTCAGCATGGCAAGATCTACCCATCCAGCAATTTCGAAGAAAATCCTAAACCTGTCTTTGAGTTGTTGTCCCTTTTCAGTAAAATTTAGAAATGTTTTTATTTTTTATTTTCATTACAAACATATAAACATATAATGCAAAAAAATGTTAAGCATACCTAGATCTTACCACCTGGAAATTTGGAAGAAAATCGAAATACCCATGTAGGAGTTTTTGTCCTTATTTATCAATTTTTTGTAATTTTGTAGTTATAAAATTTCAAAAACGATTTGAGATAGAGGGTAAGTTTGAATCGCACAAGTGTTCAGGTTATCAAGAAATACACTTTCTACATACCTTCAAAAGGTTGTATCTCATCCAAAATGGCCTTCACCGGGGAACAAAGTGTCACATAGGAACGTAAGGGAAAATGTTATAAATTGTTACTTCTTGAAAATCATGCATACATCAAGTTGATATTAACTAGGCATGGTAACATGATGGTCATTAAACAAATGTAGGATTTGAATGCCAATCATTAATTTGAGATCGCTGCCACTGCAGATTTTACTTTCAGATAGACGCTATGGGAAAATGTTATGAATTGTTACTTCTTGTCATCGTTTCACATCAAACTGTGCGCCGCTTTTAGCTGACCTTTTCCTTTACTCGTACGAGGCCAAGTTTTTACAAGGGCTTATTCAAAGAAAACAAAAACATTTAGCCCAGTCCTTTAATTTCAGCTTCCGCTACAAAGACGATGTGCTTTCTCTTAATAATCCTAAATTTAAGGATTATTTACATCAGATCTATCCAAATGAGCTTGAAATTAAAAAAAACAACTGAAACACCTACTTCAGCTTCGTACCTAGATCTTTTATTGTATATTGACGAAGATGGACGTTTGAAATCTAAGCTATATGACAAGCGTGATGATTTTAATTTCCCCATTGTGAACTTTCCCTTTCTTAGCAGCAATATACCTACCTCTCCAGCCTATGGAGTGTACATTTCACAGTTGATTCGTTACTGTCGAGCTTGTAGTTTGTACAGTGATTTTTTGAACAGAGCAAAAACACTGTCCCAAAAGCTGCTTAGTCAGGGATTTGTTCAACCTTTGTTAATTTCATCCCTCAAGAAATTCTATGGCAGTCACCATAGCATCATTGAAAGATATGACGTGTCAGTATCCCAAATGAAAGTGGACATTTTCAGCTAGATTCACGTCTTCCCGGATTTGACTACCGACTTTGACATTTTCCCGGATTGAATCACCCACAGTGTGACGGGTGCTGTTAACAGAGCAGGACATGCTTACCCTTCCGGAGCACCTGATGTCACTCTCAGTTTCACTGGAGTTCACACTGTGAGTGCCTTTGTTCTGAATGTTGTGGTTTCTGGTTCTGTGCTTTGTGTCTGTCTGGCGTCATTGTTTTTGTGTCTAACGTCATTGTTTTCTGTGTTCTCGTTTTTGCCCTGTCTTTGGACTTCGATTTTTGTGAATTTCACCCCTTTGTTCCTTCGGTGTTCTACTGCCGTTGTTTCACGTTGATTTGAACTAGGACTGTTTACATAATGGTCATTTAACAATTTACAGCTCAACTGGAATAATAGGCCACGTGGGCTTTTGCCATCACTTTGTGACAGTCGTATGTCGTCCTTCGTCCGTAAACAATTTTAAAAATCTTCTCCTCTGAAACTGCTGAGTCAATTTATAACAAACTTGGCCTGAAGCATCATCAGGGTATGCAGTTCCAAATTGTGTTCAATTAGTCCGAAGACCAAACAACATAGCCGCTGTTGCTAAGATTAGAAAATAGGGTAAATTAATGTTTTTGCAAATAAATCAAAACCGTTACAGATATCAAAAATCTGATTAAGCAAAAATGATCAGCATAGCAAGAACTACCCGCCCTGCATCAGAAATCCTGTCTTGGCGTTAATGCCCTTTTCCCGTAAAATTTTCAGAATTTGAAGACATTTATTTTTTATTGGAGACACTATAACATATAGAAGTCAACTATAAATTACAGAAATTTAATCATACCAACCTTTACCCATCTAGAAATCGTGAAGAAAAATAAATAGCCATGTAGGAGTTATTGCCCTCCATTTGTCCTAACTTTTTGTAATTTTATACATTTGCTTTCATATTTGAAAAACGACTCGAGAGAGAGATTAAATCTAAATAGCAAAAGTGTTCAGCTTATCATAGAAGTTTTTCCCGTAAGATCGGCGAACGAAGATACAAGTACATTGTTATAGGCAGAGAACAAGCATACATTGTAAAATACGACTCAGAATCACAGAAAAAAATACACAGATGAAGAAGTGATTAAAATTTTAGAGTTTTTGATCGACAATATGTTTGTCCAGTTTGGAGGTATTTTTTTTCGACAGACTATCGGAATTCAAATGGGCACAAAATGTGCACCTCTTTTAGCCGATCTGTTTCTCCACTCATATAAAGCTGAATTCATGAAGGGCTTCTTCAAAATAATGATAAAAAAAACTGTCCCAGTCCATTAATTTCAGCTTCCGCTATGATAGATGAGATTTTATCACTAGACAACCCTCGCTTTGGTGATTTTCTTCATCTTATCTATCAAAAAGAGCTCGAAATCAAGGATACTATAGATACTTCCACATCAGGCTCGTTCCTTGACCTTCATCTTGAAATTGACAACAGAGGTACACTACACACTAGGCTATATGACAAACGTGATGACTTCACATTTCCAATAGTCAACTTCCCTTTTCTTTGTAGCAACATTCCAAAAAGCACCGGCATATGGAGTTTATATCTCCCAACTCATTCGCTACTCAAGGGCCTTTGGTCAATACAGTGACTACCTGGATAGAGCTCGGTTGTTTGCAAATGGGCTACTTAAACAAGGGTATGTTGCCTTTAACTTGAGGTCATCACTACAGAAGTTTTACGGTCGACATCACGATCTTGTGGACCGCTATGGGATATCTGTTTCCAAGATGACAACAGATCTTTCTCTATGCCACTAAAGTTTGTTTTTCCTCTACCGAATTTGACTTCACTACCAGAGTTGCCATGTTCAACAAGGTGGGTGTCTTATAAGAAGCAGGAGATGCTTACTCTACCGCTGCGCCTGATATCACCCATGGTTTTTTATTGGGTTCGTGTTGTTCATTTTTGTATATGTGTGTGTCTTCATTTTCATTTTTGTACCTTGCTCATGTTATGTCTTTGTTTCTTTGTTTTTCCGACGTTGGCATTGTCCTTGGATTGTTCGTTTTAGACTGACGGTTCAGTTCTCACTTACCTTACTTAACATATGACCATATGGGACAATGTTGTTAATTGATACTTCTTGAAAACCGTTTCATGAATCATGTTGATATGAACTATGTATCATGCCGAGCTTTATAATCCGTTTTAGTATCAAAGAAAACTATTATCGATACTTTCATGGGTGATTTGATAAGACAATAGCAAATTGGCGTGAAGGACAATTGCCATAGAAACGACATCCCTAAACTTAATGATAAATTTTCAAGCTTGGCCATACAGTTTCAATTTCCAGTTGAAAGGAAAGTTATTATCACCGAAAAATTGGAAACCCGAACCTTTTGAACGAGAAAAGCTCGGCATAGACAGCATGATGGTCATTAAAAAATGAAGGATTTTTGTACCGATCATAAATCGAAGATGGCCACCACTGCATATCTTACTTAGATTGTCCGTCCATCGTCGTTTTCCGTGGCTGAGCCAATTGCAACCAAACTTGGTCTTAAGCATCACCAGGGTATGCAGTTTGAAATTGTGTTCGATTAGTACGGGGACCAAACATCATGACCACTGTTGCTAAAAATATAACATAGGGATAAATTACCAAATTTTGCAAATAAGTAAAAAAAGATACTGATATCAAAATTTTGAGGGAAGTAAAATTATAAACGTGGCAATATCTACCCACCCAGCGATTTTAAAGAAAATATGTGAATCCGTCTTTGAGTTATTGCTCCTTTTCCGTAAAATTTTCAAAATTTCAAGATATTTTATTTTTCATTGGTAAACAAACTATAACAGAAAGAGGTCAACTTTAAATTGGAAAAGTGATCAGCATTCCAAACTTTACCAACCCGGAAGATTTGAAGAAAAACTAAATACCCATGAAGGAGTTAATGCCCTTCATTTGTCAAATATGAAAAATTTTAAATTCCTTTTTTTCTTGTGTTTTGATACATGGAATTTGAAACCTAGAATTTAAGTGCCTACGAAATAATGATATTTATGAAAACCACAAAAATTGATGTCCATAAATAAAAGTACTATACCACAGTACCTAAAAAATATAAATACCTAATGTAAAATGTAAAATCTTGCGATATAAGACATTCGTTAATCAAATCAACTAATAATCAAGCGGTTTAATTAAAATTGGAAAATACAAAAGCAAGAAATAAGGGTTCGGGTTATTGGAAACTTAATTATTCAATTCTGGAAGAGAAACATTATCGTTCTATTATAATAGAGTCGATCAACAAATACAAAGAACTTGTAGAACAAAATTCTAATGAATCATCTTTCTGGTGGGAGAAACTGAAATTAGAAATTAGGGATATATCTATTGCATATTGTAAAAATAAGTCACAACAAAAGAAAAATGACATTACTAACTTAGAAAATGAATTAAAGAATATTTTAGTCGAGTATGATGAGAAGTTTGTATTTTGAAGATCAATTGTAAATTATATCAAAGGTGTGTATGGTACTTTGGTTTTGATTTTCGAAAATGTATGCCCCAAAAACACTTGTTGAACTTAAGTCATAAGTTATCATTTGCCAACAGCATACCCCATTTGTCCAGAGCAAACCTTCTACAGTTTTCAAGACAGAAAGTTTTTATTATGCATATCAGTTGTATATATATCAAATGTGTGCATTGTATTTTGATGAATAATGCCAAAATCACCAGTTGTTTTACTTGGTCATTTTTAGGTCAAATATTTAGCAATAGGGTGTCCCATTTGTCCAGAACAAATCTCCTACAGTTTAATAGACAGGAAGTTTTCGTAATGCAGATCATTTGTACCTGTATCAGAGTGTGCACAATACTTTTATTTTCCTTTTTGATTAAAATCCAAGTTGCTTGAACTTTCAGAAATAGGCTACTTTTGTGAAAGGTTTAACATTGAAATTAATGAAAATTATAAGTACAGTTCAAACATTCAGGGTCAACCCATGTGTAAGATATACTGTCCATGTAAAAGAAAACCCGGTTTGCTGTCACATTGACAGCTTTCCTCTTGTTATTATTTGTGTTGAAATCATGGCAGGTAGACTTAGAAATACAAACAATATAAAAGGTATTGAAATAAAAATAAACGGCAAAACAAATAAAATAAAAATATCTCAACTAGCTTACGATACAATTTTATTTTAAAAATGTAAAACTGACATAAACATAGCTTTAAATATCATTTATACTTTCGGAACATACTCAGGTTTAAAATTAAACAGATCAAAAACTGAAGAAATTTGGATTGGGAAATTCAAACACTGTAGAGATATAAAATTTTCAGATAAGCCGATTAAAGTATTAGGTATATTTTTGGTACCAATAGACAAGAATGCGATAAATTAAATTTGGAAGCCAAAATATAAAAAGCAAAGAAATCTCTTAACATCCTGTAAAAAACGATAGGAAAGATTTTAATAGTTAAAACATTGATTATACCACAATTACTTATTAAGCTTAGACAAAACCAAAATAAAAGTAATTAAAACTGAATTTTTCAAATTTATATGGAGAGGCAAATGAGAAAAAAGTGAGAGAAATACAATAATTCAAGACTAAAAGATTGGGGGGAGAGGGGTTAAATATGATAGATGTCGATGGCTATTTAAAAACATTAAGGGTAAAGTAGGTTAAAAGGTTGATAGAATCAACTGCCAAAAATTTGCCAGTTATACCGACATTTCAATTAATAAACTTAGGGACGGACATTTAATTTACAAAATGAACATGGACATTAAAAATTTTATAAAAAGAAATACCAGAATTCTACCAGGAAATAATAAAAAGCTGGTTTGAAACAATAGATACATATCAAACAAAAACAAATTATAGGGATATTAGAAAAGAAATTTGTTGGGGAAATAAAAATATCAATTTTAAAGACAAATCCTTATTTCCATAGTAACATAATTTTTATGTGAATGATATAATTAACGAAAACAGGGAAATTTCACAAAATTCAGTACTAAATAAATAACTAAATACCGAAGTTACTGTGAATTTAATTTCTGCATATGCGCATTTCGACAACTCATGTCTTCAGTGCAGATAAAACCTAAACGTTTGGATAACCATAAACTCAAAGATGTTTAAAACTAATAGAGAACAAATAACCAATATGATCTAAATGTAAAGCCAAAATGAGCTAAGGACAGAGCTTTGCATGAGGGAGATACTCCTTAGTTTTCAACAAAATTTACATAAAATTAGATATTGTAATGTTCTAAATAGAATCGGTTTTCGGGTCAGCACCGAAGTACTGACTACTTGGCTGATAAATTATAGAAATAAAAAGAAATTGGATTCCGGTATTGTAAGAAAGGCGATCCCTGAAAGTTGGATAAGGCGTCTGATGTTAGAGGAATCAAAAACTATAAAACTGAATATAGAATTAAACAAACAAAAAGTCAAGATTCAAAACAAAATAAAAGAAATAACGGATGTATGTAATACAGATATGCACAAGACTGAACATAAAAGTATTAAATTTGCGCTCAATTTATGGTGACACTGGTGAGACATAAGTTGTCGAAATTCTCATATGCAGAAAATAAATTACGAGTCACTTCGGTATTTTGTTATTCATTGCCCTTGGTCCGATGCCACTGCTGGTGGAATGTCAGTCCCCGAGGGTATTCACCAACCCAGTAGTCAGTACTTCGGTGCTGACCTGAAAACCGATTGTATTGAAACTTGCAATATCTAAATTTTACAAAATTTTGTTTAAAAATACGAAATACCGAAATTGCATAATTAACAGTAAAATTTTGTTGTGCTGTACACGTGTTTCAAGGAGTAACCTCTCATCAGCAGCATTAGAATCAAATAATATGGAAAGCCATAATCCAAAAAATAGTGCGAAAAGAAGTACTCATTGCCAAAAAAAAAAAACGAAATAGGAAGCCAAATCCAGTACTAAGGACATCTACCGAGTGCCATACACGAAATGAAGCCATAGTATTTTTATGGGGTTAGAATTTTGATCAAGACAGTAAATTTCTATAAAACGCAAGGTAAATTTTCGTGTCAGACAAGTCGGATTATTGGACTGGTGAATACCCCCGAAAATCACTGCTCCACCAGCAGTGGCATCGTCCCAATGGTTTAAAAATACAAAAATGCTGAAATTGCATAATTAACAGTAAAATTTTGCTATGCTGTTCACGTCACAGTGCTTCAAGGAGTAACCTCTCATCAGCAGCATAAGAATCAAATAATATGGAAAGTCATAATCCAAAAAGTAGTCAGAAAAGGAGTACTCATTACCAAAAATACCGAAATAGGAAACCAAATCCAGTACTATGGACATCTACCGAGTGCCATACACGAAATGAAGCCGTAGTATATTTATAGGGTTAGAATTTTGATAAAGACAGTAAATTTCTATAACACGCAAGTTAAATAACTAAGGAGTATCTCCCTGATGCATAGCTCTGTCCTTAACTAAATATTGGCTTTCCTATTTAGACCTTTTTGTCATTTGTTCTCTATCAGCTTTAACATGTTTTTTCAGTTAATGGACTTCCAAAGGTTTTGGTTTGAACTGCACTAATGAGACTTTAGTTGTCGAAATGCGCATATGCACTAAATAAATTACCAGTTACTTTGGTATTTTGTTATTTATCATGGCTAAATATTTGGCGTATAAAGTAAGCCATTGACAATGTTGATTGAAAAAATACATTTGATTTCATATTCAACGAAATTCAGTCAAATAGATTAAAAATATTTATCTAATATTCTTGTAAATCAAGAAAACCTATACAAATGGAAAATTAGTGTACATTCCTTTTGTAAACTTAGTCATAATTAGACAATTCTTAAATTTTACCTTTTTAACCGAATTTTGGACAAAAATTATGAATAATTTTAATTTTATTCTTTTCAGACAAAAAAGTTACTCTTAAAGGCTTAGTTATAGGGTATAAAATATATGATCACACATATTGGGAGTTAAATATGATTCTAATTTTATAGCATTCGCTATTTATAAATCTTTTTGTATGTCGGAACAGCAAAGTAAACCTGTACATGTCTATAGTGTCTTTAGAAAAGAATTTAAAGATTACATTTTCTTTTACGATAGCAAATTTGGCCAAAAAAGTATGATTAATAAATTCAAAAATATAATTTAGCCGGAAAATATTATATAAACTTCACATTCTAATATAGTCAGTATATATGAAAAAGAAAGGAAATGGGGGTAAATGTAAAGGAGACAACATTCCATATCTATGTTAAAACGATCCAAAACAAAGCATGTAGGGGTCACCGTACGGTTTTTCAAACCATATAGCAAGCCCTAAATGGCCAAAAAGGTAAAAAAAGTTAATAAATCAATGGAAACAAACCACATCCAATAACTCAAATATAAAGAAACTAAAATTTTATAAGAAGACAAGCACAAGCCAATGTCCAACATATTCCTGACTTGTGACAGGCGCCAAAATTGCGGTGGGTTTAAACTCGTTTTCTTGGATCCAAACCCTCCCCCTATGTGTGGCGGATGGCTAAAAATAAATACACAAAAAGACTCAGAGTAAAAATCAAACTAGAAAAAAGTCCAACCTATCAAGACGAGTACCCTTACAATAAAGTACATAAAACATGAAGACAATACACATGGGTAGTCCTGACAAATGCTCGCAGTTA
>MJUU01044870.1:0-14591 GCA_002080025.1 Modiolus philippinarum
ATACCTGCATCAAATTATTATAATATATACATTCTAAGCTGTTCATCAGCGGCCTTTTAAAAAACAAATTTATACATAAAAATGTAGTTAAATTTGCAATCTTAGTAACTGATGAAGCAGAAGTCAGAGTTTCGGTCCAAAATGTTATCTGATAAGTGAATTGATATTCTATAGTACTAGCCGTATTGTATTTCTAAATGTGCCTACGAAGCTTCATAATTTTGTATGACCTTGCAACGAAAATTCGGGGCCAAATTGAATTACCCTTGCTTATCCGTCCGTCCTTCCATAAAGGGTACATGGTTTGTTCGCACAACTCCTACTTCAGTTTTATGCTAGGAAGCTTTTATGCCACATTTAGAACAGTTCTCTTAAATAATGGAATCAAAGTGGGAACTAGTCAAGCAGTCGATATAGGCATGTTTCTGATTTGATTTCTTTTGAACATATGTTACTATAGAATAATTTGGGAATTTTACTCCAATACGTTACAATTTTTAACAGCGGATTTTTTTTTCTGTATCTTTTAATGAATAAGTGTAATCTTTGAGTTAATTCGTTAATATTTATATTATGATGGAGCTCCCCGTATTTAAATAAAAGATATAGTTCGGTTACATTTTTTTCTCCTCTATGGCTACAGTGTAACCATTATGAACCAAATATTGGTGTATATCTTATTTTCCTCTATTAGGATTTAAGATGTTTTAATGTTTTCAAAATATTGAGAAATATATACCGACCTATAAAATTAGAGTCATATAAAACAATATGTCTCTGATACAACTTTTGCACACTTATGTTTCTATTTTTATTTTCATTAAGGAAGAACGGGAGTCTTCTGCCATTTTGAATTCATGTTTTATGCTTTGATAGGTATTTTTCATTTACAAAAGGTACAAATGTTTAAAACACTTTGAAAACTCTTTATTTTGTTAAAACAAAAGCAATGGNTCCATTTCTCTACATATAGGCATGTTAATTACAAAATAATTTGATTTGAAGATTTAAAAGATGAAGTTATTTAAAAATACTTAACAGAGATATAATTCGGAACATTTATAATCAGTCGTGAAATAATTTGAATATAAGCTCAATGACACCCAAATTTTCGTTTTTTTTCAGAAACTCTAGCAATATAAAATCAATCAAAATTCTTTCTGATGAAACTTTTTGAAAAGTAATGATTTTTGTAAACTTTTCAACAATAAAAGGCGAAAAAATTCAGGCAGTGGCCCAGTTTATATTCTATTTTCTGCAGTCTTTTATAATATGAATTAACCCATGGAAATATTTCAAAATTCTAACTGACAGTTTTTGAACCCTGGCGTACAACCTTAAAAATAGCTGACACCGACCAAAATTTTGGCGTACACCGCACTGCACTTACCAAAATTTGAAGTAATGTCGAAAATAAACAGAACGCTAAATAACCTTATGAAAAATAAATCTTTGACATGTTTTCTCATCAACAAGCACTAATTCTATACTACAAAAGTAACATATAATGGGTTCGATGTATAGAAATCTGAAGATGAAGTTGGCGTGTTCAAAATTTTGACCTACCCCTCGTCGGTTTTCCTTCAATAGCTTTCTGAAAAGCGTTCTTTGTATTAAAGTAAATATACGTATCGATTGTCAGATGGTAGGAGAGCCGAAACGCAATATTTACAGAATACAATGTGCAAATGCACAACGATAAGACCCTCTCAAGTACTGACCTTTAGTTGCCGAAGCGGGGCGCGTCAGCCATCTTTGGTAGCACTTACCAAAATACACGCTGCACTTACCAATTCGATTGGACCCCCTGGATACTGATCATTGCCATCATAGACACTAATCCACCAGTCCCTTTGGGACTTTGATTAGGTCAGTGCATGTCCCAGATGGCTGCCAGCGGGAAACATAGTTTTAACATTTGGCCCTATGAGAAAAGACATTCAAAGATCTTCTCTGAAAATACAGAACCAATCTTGGCCGAAATTGTCTTTAAGTGTTCCCTGCAAAAAAAAAGTTTCTCAGGTCAGCGCTACATCCAAGATGGCCGCCAGGGGGACATTGTTTTAACATTTGACCTTTTGAGAAAATACATTCAAAGATCTCCAAAACTACAGGCCAACTGGAACCAAACTTGGCAAAAATGATCCTTGGGTGGTCCCCTACAAGAAGTTTATTTTTCAGGTCAGTGCTATATCCAAGATGGCCGCCAGTAAGGAACATATTTTTAATATTGGACCCTACGGGAAAAAACATTCAAAGATCTTCTCCTGTGAAATTTCTCAGCCAAATTGAATCAAATTTGGCCAAAAGTTTTTAATTGGACCTCTCAAAAAGTTGTTGTTTTTTCAGGTCAGCCCTATAACCAAGATGGCCGCCAGCGGGGAACGTGGTTTTAACATTGAATCCAACGGGAAGACACATTCAAAGATCTTCACCTCTGAAACTACTGAGCAAAAGGGAACCAAATTTGGCTACAATAGTCTTTAGGTGGTCACCTTCAAAAAAATGTTGTTTGGGTCAGCGCTATATCCAAGATGGCTACCAGCGGGGAACATAGCTTATAATTGGGTTATGATGAAAATAAATTCAAAGATCTTCTCCTCTGAAACTACAGGGCCAACTGGAATCAAACTTGGCCAATACAGTTTTGAGGTGGTCCCCCTGCAAAAAGTTGTTTTCCAGGTCAGCGCTATAACCAAGATGGTTGCCAGAGGGGAACATAGCTCTAACATTAGACCCTTTTGGAAAAGACATTCAAAGATCTCCTCTAAAACTACTGATCTTTTATACTAGTAGTACAAAAAGTCTTTAGGTGGACCCTTCAAAAAATTTTTCAGGCCAGTGCTATATCCAAGATGGCCGCAAGCGGGAACATAGTTTTAATATCTAACCCTATTGGAAAACACTTAGCCAAAGGGTACCAAATTTGGCTACAATTGTCTTTACGTGATCGCCTCCAAAAAAGTTGTTTTCCAGGTCAGCGTTATAACCAAGATGGCCGCCAAAGGCAACATAATTTTAAATTTGACCCTATGGGAGAAGACATTCAAAGATATGATCCTCTGAAACTACTGGGCAAATTGGAACCATACTTGATCACAATAGTCTTTAGGTGGGCTCCTGCCAAAAGTTGTTTTGTGGGTCAGCGTTATATCCAAAAGATGACCGCCAGCAGGGAACATAGCTTATTACTGGGCTATGGGAAAAGACATTCATAGATCTCTGAAACTACAGAGCCAACTGGAACCAAACCTGGCCAACATAGTCTTGAGGTTGTCCCCTACAAAAAAGTTTTCGGGTCAGTGATACTAGTATATACAAGATGGTCGCCAGCAGGGAGCATTGTTCTAACAGTGGACCCTACGGGAAAAGACATTCAAAAGATCTTCTTCGAAACTACTAGGCCAATTTGAACCAAACTTTGCAACAATGATCCTTGGCTGGTCCCCTACAAAAAGTTGTTCTTCGGGTCAATGATATATCCAAAATGGCCGCCAGCGGGTAACATAGTTCCAACATTAGACTCTGTTGGAAAAGACATTGAAAGATCTTCTCCTCAGAAACTACTGATCTTTAAATGGTAAAAAAGGTCTTCAGGTGGACCCTTCAAAAAAATTGTTTATCGGGTCAGTGCTGTATTCAAGATGGCCGCCAGTTGGGAACATAGTTTTGATATTTAACCCGACTAGAAAGCACATTTAAATATCTTCTCCTATGAAAGTACGTCGTCAAATGGGACCAAACTTGGCTACAACAGTCTTCAAAAAAGTCTTTTTTGGGTCAGCGTTATGTCTAAGATGGCCGCCAGCGGGAACATAGTTTAAAATTTGACCGCATGGGAAAAGACATTTCCCCATCTCGACGGCGATGTTCCGTTAGCCCCTTCTTACGGGTTCTACATTTCACAATTTGTTCGATATGCACGAGTATGTAGTGATGTTTCAACGACCGAAATCTTTGTCTCACTGAAAA
Source organism: Modiolus philippinarum (assembly GCA_002080025.1). Lineage (NCBI taxonomy): Eukaryota > Metazoa > Mollusca > Bivalvia > Mytilida > Modiolidae > Modiolus > Modiolus philippinarum. The sequence continues at coordinate 3,973 of MJUU01044870.1, forward strand.
ACTTCTCCATCAAGGGTTTAGATATCATAAATTGATAAAAACATTCTCTAAATTTTATTATAGATACATTGATTTATTAAGAGAACTTGGTTATACATGCAAGGCTCTTATAAAACAGGGAATTTCACATCTAAACTTCTATGGAAGCATCTGACATTTACAAAGCGCATAAATTCAAAAATTGTCCTTCCTAACTTATAAATCCATTGANTTTTTTGTGCTATTTTTGCTTTTTTTGTAGAAATTAAGTGATTTTTAGGTCTTTTGAGGGTTTTTTGGAGGGTCAAAATATATAATAATATAATACTTGGGCGAGGCGCCAGTCTCGCTCAAGTATTATATTATTTCTGTGCCAAAAACTTTTTCATTCACTAGCCCGAAGGGGCTAGTAAGGTCCTGTGTTGTACTAGCCCGAACTCAATTTCACTAGCCCTTATAGAAGATTCTTTGTTATTAAGGTACAATTTTAACTAGCCCACCGGGCTAATGACTTCAAATTTTTACTAGCCCGAGACTGATTTTACTAGTCTCGGTCGTAGGGCTAGTGGCTAAAGGCACAGACTGTCTTAGGAGCATTTTTATCTATTTTTGACCCTTTTTTTACCTAGAAATTCAAGCGTCTGAGGTGAATACTACAATCGTCACCATGATCTTTGTTTACATTCTTTATTTGATGGGAAAATATTATGTAATTCAACATTGTAAATAAACGATAAAATAAGGTAGATTCTAATTATATGAAAAACTTACGTTTGGATCTTAAATATAAACAAAGAAAGATAACTTTATTGTAGTAGGAAAGCCCAATGAGGCAAAAAATGACACTTTCGAGAATTTCCGCAAAACTTTCGCGAAAAGAATTTGAAAAGGAATCATAATAACGCAAAACATCACTAAATTTAAACAATTTTTCATATTGGTAATATTTGGCATTGCACAATATCATGTTCCTCTTTCATAATTGATGATGTTGTTAAACGAAATCTTTTTAGAAGTATTTCAATTGAAGTTTCATATGTGAGAAGGCTTGCTATCATAATCAACCGAAATTATGTCCTGAGCTAGCTATCAGTAACTGCGAGCATTTGTCCGGACAGTACTCGTCCATATTGTCTTCATGTTTCTGTACTTCATTGTCAGGGTATTCGTCTTGATAAGTTGTACTTCTTTCTAGTTTGATTTTTACTGCGAATCTTTTTGTGTATTTATTTTTTAGCCATTCACCGCACATAAGAGATCCAAGAAAACGAGTGTACCCCTCCGCAATTTTTGCGCATGTCCCAAGTCAGGAATATGTTGGTCATTGGTTTGTCCTTGTCTTCTTATAAAATTTTAGTTTCTTGATATTTGGGTTATTTGATGTGGTTTGTTTTCATTGATTTATTTACTTTTTTTACCTTTTTGGGACCCTTTAGGGCTTGCTTTATGGTGTGAGGTAAGACCGTAAGGTGACCCCAAGATGTTTTCTTTGGGTCGTTTTAATCTGGACATGAGATGTTGTCTCTTTGACATTTACCCCATTTCCTTTTTAAGTCATATTCAAAGGTATGATCCTCTGACACTACTGGATCAATTGGAACCAAACTTGATCACAATAGTCTTTAGGTGGTCTCCTACAAAAAGTTGTGCGGGTCAGCGTTATATTCAAGATAGATGCCAGCAAGGAAAATAGTTTTAACATTGGACCCTATGGGAAAAACATTCCAAGATCTTTTCTTGGAAACTACTGAGCCAATTTTAAACAAACTTGGCCAAAATAGTCCTTAGATGGTCCTCTTCAAAAAAGTTGGGTTTTTTCAGGTCAGCGTTATATTCAAAATGGCTGCCAGTTGGGCAAATATTTTTAATATTGGACCCTAAGGGAAAAACATTTTAAAGATCTTTTCCTCTGAAACTACAGAGACAACTGGAACCAAACTTGGCCACATAAGTCTTTAGATGGGCCCTGCAAAAGAAAGTTGTTCTTCGGGTCAGTGATATATCAATGATGGCCGCCAGCGAGGAACATTGTTCTAATATTAGACCCTATGGGAAAAGACATTCAAAGGTCTTCTCCTCTGAAACTACTTTTCTTTCAATGGTAAAAAAAGTCTTTAGGTGGACCCTGCAAAAAAGTTGTTAACATGTTTACGTTTTAAGAAAGGACATTTTAAGACTTACAACTATTGCAAAAATTATGAAATGAAAAACACGCCCTGTTCTATAGACCATTTAACTTAAACAATTTCGAGAAAATCTTAGAATTTGAGTAATTATTTCGAAGGTGTAGTTGTAAGGATTTGCAAGTTTCATAATGTATTGAGTATAGCATTATCGAAAGTTTTTAGGAGACTAAGTCTGTGAATATGTAAGGCGAAGCATAGTCTTCTGCAAATAAACTCAAAATCGTTCAAAATGTCACTACAGCTGCATAAAGTTACAGTCACACAGGATAAAGCTGAGATCTATGATTTGATGAAATTGAAACTCTTCATCTACTTTATTGTTACACTTTAAGTAAGGATTATTGTACCTAAGTAATGTTAGTAATTCAAGAATATATGGTTGTCTAATATTTTGTAATGTACTACAATCCAGCAGGAAATGCTTCATAGTTTCAGGAGTGCTTTTGCACAACATGCATAAAGGACCCGCCTGTTTCTGGTTAAAGACAACTTTATTATTTTCATATGATATGTTCAGGTCAAAATTTTCAATTTTACTGGAACCTTAAAAATGTCTCTGGTTTAGGTAGGTTCTTACACTTGTGACGAGTTTTCTTTTCGGAGGTGGTGATTCAAAATGTCTATTGCATGGCCTTGTGCCATTATGATTTCAGTTTTACTAAACCATGATTCATTTGTGAATCCCTTGGCAATCATCTGCCTTTGGGCAAGTTGTTTTTCTACCGTTGTATCCTATTCGCATATTTTTAAGAACATTCCCAATACTTATTTGTGAATACTACCTTTCAAGGGTATTGCCCCAGAGAGTTTAAATACAACCACATCTGCAGTGTTTGTTGGAATTAAATAATTTGTTTCAATGTTTTTCTATGAAAAGTTTCCAAAGCTTGAAATTGTTGTTCACAAAGTAATAATACATCTTAACCATATAGCAGGACTGGTATAATATAAGTATTGAGTAGATGAAGACTTGATGCTGGATTAAGCCCAATTTTTCCATGCAGCCCTGCTCAAATCAAACTGTAAAGTGTATGCCGAGCTTCAGGTATATTATTCTGTATATGTTGATTCTCAGTTTTCTTGAGATCTTTATGATGTTGATTACCAAGATGAATTGCATTGTTTGGTAATTCCTTGCTATTAATTCTAGACTTGAAATCTGCGTCATTCGAGTTGAGTACCACACATTTTGCAGGTTGAAATTTATAAGAGGGTGGTAAAGGATTATTTTCGTGCAACGTTTTTGGCGTTTTATAAATTCGTGTTTTCGTGTTTTGTGTTTTTATTCCTCGTGTTTTCATGTTGGCATTATTTCAAGTGCCTCGTTTTTGTCGATATTTTGAGCTCGTGATTCGTTTTGGATATTTTATACTTCGTGCATGTTCATTTTCCTGTAAAGAAATCGGGGCTTGTTACAATTAGAATTGTAACGGTACCGGAAAGTATCACAGAGCAAAATTTCAAAGATTTTCATTGATTTAAAGAGCTTTCACGTAAAAAAAAACTTTAAATAGGATGCATGAATTACCATTAATGATGCTGACCTCTCAAGTTTTCGGCGAACTACGGGCAGCAATTTTCCGTGTTTCGTGATTGGCCATTTTTATCACTCGTGTTTCGTTTTCGGCAATTTTTAAGCACGTTCTTCGGTGTTGGGGACCCTCCTTTACCACCCCCTTATAATGTTCGACGGTACTGTAATTATACGACGGCAAAAATTTTGCGGTCGTATATTGGTATGGTGCTGTTGTCGTCGTCGTCGTCGTTGTCGTTGTCGTTGTCGTCGTCTGTAGACACTTTAGTTTTTGGTCAATAACTTAATTCCAGTACATCAATCCTTATGAAATTTTAACATAATGTTCTTTGATACAAAAGGGAGGCTTGGCTAAGTTTTGGTCATTGTGGCCCCACTCGTTTTTAAAAAAGGAGCCAAAAAGGGTTAAATTGGGTGTTTTCACATGTTTGTCTGTAGAATCTTTATTATTAATCGGATTTTGATGGGGTTTCTTTCAGTGTGCTCCTGAGGAAATTTCTAATCTGGAGTATGCAAAACGGATTTCACGTAGCATGTACCGCTCACGAGATAAATGGGGCCCAACAGGGGCAAATCTCCAAATTTTTTTTTTTATTTTAAGTCCGATTTTGATACAGTTTTTTTAATGGATTCCTTGTGAAAAATTAATATGCCGCTCAGCTATTAGATTTTTGATAACTTGTTTCCTTTCCCAGCTATGAGGGGCCGAACGGGGCCAAAATTGCGAATTTGCAGATTATGTAGAATTTTTATTTTTCATCGGATTTCGATGGGATTTTTCTCTTTGGATTCCTCTTGATCTAAGCTTTCAGTAGTATGTCAACGGATTTGGCGTAGTTCTTACCGTTTCCAAGCTACGAGGGGTCAAAGGGGCCAACATTGCAATTTTTCTAAATATGTCAAATCTTTATTTTTTATCGGATTTGGATGGGATTTTTTCTTTGGATTCCTCTTGATCTAGCTTTCAGTAGTATGCCAACGGATTTTGTGTCGGTCTTACCGTTTCCGAGCTACAAGGGGTCAAAGGGGCCAAAATGCAATTTTTCTAAATATGTCAAATCTTTATTTTTCATCGGATTTCAATGGGATTTTTTTCTTTGGATTCCTCTTGATCTAAGCTGTCAGCAGTATGCAACGGATTTGGCGTGGCTCTTACCATTTCCGAGCTACAAGGGGTCAAAGGGGCCAAAATTGCAATTTTTCTAAATATGTCATATCTTTATTTTTCATCAGATTTTCTTTGAATTTCTATGGATGTAAAGTTTTAGTTGATAGTACATATTTTGCATTGCTCTTACGTTTTTTTTCATCAGTAAGTGATCAAAAGGGTTGAATTTTTCCCTATTTTGTTTCTAGCTAAAAACTGTGTCAAACTTCTTTTTGTGTCCATCTAATTATTGTGTCAAGCTCTTTACTGTGTCCACATTCACTTTAAACTACTTTTGTTGAAATTTCAGTGGTCGACATGCTGCTGTCGTATCATGCTGCGCTCGGCGTAGCCCTTTATTTTCTTTAGTCGTAATTAAGGTCTGTAGATCTGTCGATCGAGTTGATATTAGAGCCACAACATCTGCATAGGTTGGTATCATGTTTGGTTTTGTTCCAATGTGTTAGCCAAGTCCTGATTGGCATATCTGATTCAGCACGTCATTAATGAACAGTTTAAATAGGTCGGTGCTAAAGTTTCCCTCCTTATCTGACACCTTATCGAACTGGAAATGGTTCTGACAGGTTGTTTTCCCATTTCCCTGTTACAGTAGTAACTTCTTGTTGACGTATGGAGAAATTATGATCATTTAAGATGCATATTCATTGTATTTAAATTAGAAAAGGAACGTGACTTATCAGCATTCACACCAGCGCCGACTACGTCAAACAGCTTTATTGCTAAAAAACGGATATTTGGTCTTACCCGTTACCGTATTCCTTTTTAAAATCACTTTTACACTTCCTTATGACGTTTTCAATGTCATAACAAAACGTAAACCGAGAATTTATAGAAAAAAAAAAACGCTGATTTTATAAATTGATACAACTTCATATTGGGGCATATTTAGCTTCCGTGGGAAATTCGGGTTTACAAAGTTCATAGTTAAGATTTGTAGCAGCATTTTCTTTGGCACTTAAATTTTGTGGTCTTACCATGTATCTTGTTTTTGTAATGACTTTGCACTTAAACTTTGGCAATGAAGCTTGGGAAGTTAACGTTTTCAGCCATTTTGTCAAAGTATTTATGATGAGATGTTAAAGAACTCTCGCTTCGGATTTTTATATGGCTTGGGAACTTTGAAATTATCTTCTAATTTAATCTGACACGATTCGTTTGACTGCATATCAAATGTCCTATCAGAGTTTAACCTTGTATTTCATATGCATCTCAGTTTTTAGGAAGAATATTTATTTTTCACAATTTTGCCTATCAAATACAATGGAATTCCGGCACCCGTATTTGACTCTGCAATAAAATATGCAACAAAATTTATCCATATGACTCAGTTGATGTATAATTGAACAGAGTCTACCAAATTTTCTATATAAACTTGTATGGGATACCACACCAAAGGCTGCTCTGGCATCTTATAAGGCCACTAAAATCGGACCTTTTGTTGAATTGAGTCAAGAGCACATTCATTCAGTAAAAGGGCACAAAAAGCTGCAAAATTTCCCCACTAAAGCCCCGTTGTAACTGATTTTGCAAATTCAGTTGAGTGTTTTATTTTCTCGAAGACTGGAATAATTGTGATTCCTCGGTAGTTTTCAGATTCCAATTTTTGCCTCTGTTTTGAAATACTGGAGTCAAGAGTCCTTGGTTTAGCAGGTCTGGCATGTTATCTAAATAACATATTCCGGTTATTATTTATCATTGATGCGATCTGAGAAATAACCTTCTCTCCACCATACTTTATATGCTCAGCTGTTATTCCATATATATCCGGCGCTTTGTTAATATTCAGAGATTTAACTGCCTTTTTTATCTCATCTTGTATAGAGTTAAGGTCATGTTGACTGCTTTGATAAATTTTAGTAATAGTATTTAAGTTAAAGTTTCTATTGGTATATTCTGTTTTCAACGGTATCATTTCTACGTGGGATGCAAGATCCTTGAAATGTTTTTTCGCACACTCCAATATTTCAGTAGGTGTTGAGTAAGGCTCATAAATTGATGAAACTGGACCACGTCTACTGGCATTTACCATCCTATAAAATAACTAGATGTCGCTTTGTCTTGAGCCTGTGATCTCTTGAAAGTTTATTTCTTTGTGTTGCAATATCTCGCCTTCTAGCTGTACTGCTCTTAAGGGTGTTCTAGTGATTTTTTTTTCAATATATGGTCCAGAATTTAGTTTACCTTTCATGTAGAGCATTTTTATGTTTTCAGTGCACTGACTATTTCGTCATTCCATTTATAGATTTTTCTGTTTACTCCTAGTCTTGATGGTTGAATGACCAGTTGAGTTGACACTATAGCTGATTGAATGGTTAATATATCAGCTATTTCAGTTCCTACTTGCGGCTGTGAATTTTCGAATTTTCTAACAAGGGTATTTTGATATTCTTTGTATATCCATATTTTGTCCAATCTAGGTTTTATTATATTTATACTTATCAATTGTCATTTTCATTATTTTTTTTAATCGGCTTTAACTAAAATAATGTCTTTGAAGTGTATATTTTAAGACAGGTAAACCTCGCTATATAAATCACAAATGTTCTTATTTATCTTTTTTTCTTTATTTCATTTATTTCATTTCTTTGTAACTAAAGTCTTTTTTTAATAAACTGTATGCTTATTTTAAAACAGTTTTGTTTAAAAAAAAAAACAAAAAAAAAACGTTAAATATTTACTCATAAAGATAGATTAAATCAGGCGAGAATCCAGACAGTTAGAAAAGGGGGTTTCCAATTGGAAATGAAAGAAAATTATATATCGAATTTTTGCCCTTACAGCTCGTTGCATGACGTTTTGTCTAGAAGTAGCCATTGGTGGATCCAATGGGGGATTCTGGGGGTTGGAACCCCTTTTTTGACAATCGTTTTTTTATAATATATTGCTACCCTATATATATATATAATATTTCTCCTGAAAGAGAAGTAAGGATAGAGAAATTTGATTTCACAAGTAAAATGCTATAATTTTCTTTAAAATTAACACTATATTTCTTACTCGTATGATACCCTGTTCATATTGAGTACTAATTATTCAGGGTACCAAGCTGTTAAAGCTGTAGCAGCTGGGTTATTGTAACAGCTTTGTTGAATAAATGATGTTATAATTTAAAAAAAAAATATATTGCTACCCTGATGTTTTGCTAAGAAATACCAAATAAATTTCTTTCACTTTTAATTGGAACCTGCCCCTTTTCAAATTGCCTTGATCTGCAATTTATGGTTTCCCTGTTATAGTTGGTAAATTTAAACGTTTTTAATGTTGATTCTGTCGACATAGATCTAACTGTTATGATTATTTACACGTGTTTTATGCTTCTTGTTTGTCGTTGATAGAATATTTTAATTACGGAATAAGGCAAAAACAAAATACAAAAAATCAGAAATTGAAAAAAACGTCTGTAACCCCCTTTTCGAGGACTGTATATGTCTATGCTTAACGGTTCGTTAAGGTATTTGAATGAGATGTATTGTTAAAAGTTAGCAATATTTGTTATGAGCTCAATGGTTATGGTGTAAATTATTTGGGAGATGATCAATATTCTTGCCAACAAAAACCAGAAGTAAAGATTTAACAACAATGCTGTATTTATATCCTTTATGAATAAGTTTGTTCAATGGATTTATAAGTTAGGAAGGACAATTTTTGAATTTATGCGCTTTGTAAATGATGTTTCCATAGAAGTTTAGATGTGAAATGCCCTGTTTTATAAGAGCCCTGCATGTATAACCAAGTTCTCTTAATAAATCAATGTATCTATAATAAAATTTAGAGAATGTTTTTATCAATTTATGATATCTAAACCCTTGATGGAGAAGTTTTTCAGTGAGACAAAGATTTCGGTCGTTGAAACATCACTACATACTCGTGCATATCGAACAAGTTGTGAAATGTAGAACCCGTAAGAAGGGGCTAACGGAACATCGCCGTCGAGATGGGAAAATGTCTTTTCCCATAGGTCAAATTTTAAACTATGTTCCCGCTGGCGGCCATCTTAGACATAACGCTGACCCAAAAAAGACTTTTTTGAAGACTATTGTAGCCAAGTTTGGTCCCATTTGACGACGTACTTTCATAGGAGAAGATATTTAAATGAGCTTTCTAGTCGGGTTAAATATCAAAACTATGTTCCCAACTGGCGGCCATCTTGACCTGATAAACAATTTTTTGAAGGGTCCACCTGAAGACCTTTTTTACCATTTAAAGATCAGTAGTTTCTGAGGAGATCTTTGAATGTCTTCCAATAGAGTCTAATGTTAGAACTATGTTCCCCGCTGGCGGCCATTTTGGATATATCATTGACCCGCAGAACAGCTTTTTGTAGGGGACCACCCAAGGATCATTGTTGCAAAGTTTGGTTCAAATTGGCCTGGTAGTTTCGGAGAAGATCTTTTGAATGTCTTTTCCCGTAGGGTCCACTGTTAGAACAATGCTCCCTGCTGGCGACCATCTTGTATATATCACTGACCCGAAAAACTTTTTTGCAGGGGACAACCTCAAGACTATGTTGGCCAAGTTTGGTTCCAGTTGGCTCTGTAGTTTCAGAGATCTATGAATGTCTTTTCCCATAGCCCAGTAATAAGCTATGTTCCCTGCTGGCGGCCATCTTTTGGATATAACGCTGACCCACAAAACAACTTTTGGCAGGAGCCCACCTAAAGACTATTGTGACCAAGTTTGGTTCCAATTTGCCCAGTAGTTTCAGAGGATCATATCTTTGAATGTCTTCTCCCATAGGGTCAAATTTAAAATTATGTTGCCTTTGGCGGCCATCTTGGTTATAGCGCTGACCTGGAAAACAACTTTTTTGGAGGGGATCACGTAAAGACAATTGTAGCCAAATTCGATACCCTTTGACTAACTGTTTTCCAATAGGGTTAGATATTAAAACTATGTTCCCGCTTGCGGCCATCTTGGATATAGCACTGGCCTGAAAAATTTTTTGAAGGGTCTACCTAAAGACTTTGTACTATATAAGATCAGTAGTTTTAGAGGAGATCTTTGAATGTTTTTTCCAAAAGGGTCTAATGTTAGAGCTATGTTCCCCTCTGGCAACCATCTTGGTTATAGCGCTGACCTAGAAAACAACTTTTTGCAGGGGGACCACCTCAAAGCTGTATTGGCCAAGTTTGATTCCAGTTGGCCCTGTAGTTTCAGAGGAGAAGATCTTTGAATTCATTTTCATCATAACCCAATTATAAGCTATGTTCCCCGCTGGTAGCCATCTTGGATATAGCGCTGACCCAAACAACATTTTTTGAAGGCGACCACCTAAAGACTATTGTAACCAAATTTGGTTCCCTTTTGCTCAGTAGTTTCAGAGGTGAAGATCTTTGAATGTGTTTTCCCGTTGGATTCAATGTTAAAACCACGTTCCCCGCTGGCGGCCATCTTGGTTATAGGGCTGACCTGAAAAAACAACTTTTTGAGAGGTCCAATTAAAAACTTTTGGCCAAATTTGATTCAATTTGGCTGAGAAATTTCACAGGAGAAGATCTTTGAATGTTTTTCCCGTAGGGTCCAATATTAAAAATATGTTCATCACTGGCGGCCATCTTGGATATAGCACTGACCTGAAAAATAAACTTCTTGTAGGGGACCACCCATGGACCATTTTTGCCAAGTTTGGTTCCAATTGGCCTGTAGTTTTGGAGGAGATCTTTGAATGTCTTTTCTCAAAAGGTCAAATGTGAAAACAATGTCCCCCTGGCGGCCATCTTGGATGTAGCGCTGACCTGAGAAACTTTTTTTT
>MJUU01044870.1:15060-25602 GCA_002080025.1 Modiolus philippinarum
TAGATTCGCCCTTGTTGGGACCCATTTATCACATGAACAGTACGTAGAACGTGAAATCCGTTGAAGAAATTATATGGCCGTCACCATTACATCATTGAAAGATATGACGTGTCAGTATCCCAAATGAATGTGGACATTTTCAGCTAGATTCCCGTCTTCCCGGATTTGACTACCGACTTTGACATTTTCCCGGATTGACTCACTCACAGTGTGACGAGTGCTGTTAACAGAACATGACATGCTTACCCCTCCGGATCACCTGATGTCGCTCGCGATTTTAACAATGTTAGTGCATTAGTTTTTTTGTGTTATCTCGTAAAATTTTAGATTTGTCTTCGTTAGTGATGATTGTGGTTCCGATTTGTCCTTGTCAATGTTTGAATACTAAAGTAAAAACTAGCTTTTTCAAAAATTTAACTTAGTACTGTTTGAGGGTTAGAGAAGTAACACGTACCATGGATTTTTATTTTGTTATGTCATAGGTTTAGAAAATGACATTAACCAATTTGCTATCAAACAGATATTTCAAAAATATATTTTCCATACTTACATTGTGAAGGGTGCTGTTAACAGAGCAGGACATGCTTACCCTTCTGGAGCACCTGATGTCACTCTCAGTTTCACTTGAGTTCACACTGTGAGTGCCTTTGAATGTTGTGATTTCTATTTCTGTGCTTTGTGTCTGTCTAACGTCATTGTTTTCTGTGTCTAACGTCATTGTTTTCTGTGTTCTCGTTTTGGCCATGTCTTTGGACTTGAATTTTTGTAAATTTCACTCCCTTGTTCCTTCGGTTTTCTGCTGCCGTTGTTTTCTTGAACTTAAGGGTGCACATCTCCATTTAGTACACAACATGTAACAATCCTTTAATTTCATTGGATAATCTGACGTTACTATATTTGAACAGCTGTTTGTTTACCTTGACAGCGGGATACTATACTTGACGACGGGACTATACCTCACGTGACTTCCGGTTTACTATACTTTGCCTCCTTCTGAGTTTGATTTCTTTTATGTTATGTACTAAATTAATTACGGACTTCTCCCTCGTTAACCGTTTTCCTATAGTGTTGTCTGGTGCGAATAGTGCCCTCGCCTGTCGGCTCGTGCACTATACGCTCCAGACAACACTATAGGAAAACGGTTCCCTCTGGAGAAGTCCATAATAGATTAATAGTGTCCTTCCTTTGTCTAAAGTTTCAATATTCCTTCATGCACATCTGCAAGAGGAGTTTCACTTAAAATGTGCGAGGTAACCCATACATAGGGAATCAACAAAAAGTCCGTGTCGAATTATCTCCCCTTCTTGGTTTTGGACAATAACTATATTCCTTCATGCACATCTCCATATAGTGTTCTTCCTTTGTCTTATGTTTCATCAAAATCCTTCAAGTGGTTTAAGAGGAGTTGTGCTTACGAGGTACCCCATACATAGGGAATCAACGAAAAGTTAAAGTAAAATTATCTCCCCTTCCTGGTTTCTGACAATAATTATATTCCTTTATGCACAACTGCATAAAGTGTTCTTCCTTTGTGTAAAGATTCATCAAAATCCTTCATGTGGTTTATGAGGAGTTGCGCTTACGAGGTAACCCATACATAGGGAATCAACGAAAAGTCAGAGTAAAATTATCTCCCCTTCTTGGTTTTGGACAATAATCATATTCCTTCATGCACATCTCCATGTAGTGCCCTTTCTTTGTGTAAAGTTTCATCAATATCCTTAATGTGGTTTAAGAGGGGTTGCGCTTACGAGGTAAACCATACATAGGGAATCAACAAAAAGTCAAAGTCAAATTATCTCCCCTTCCTGGTTTCCGACAATAAATTTATTCCTTCATGCACATCTCTATATAGTGTCCTTCCTTTGTGTAAAGTTTCATCAAAATCCTTCAAGTGGTTTAAGAGGAGTTGCGCTTACGAGAAGTGTGGACAGACACTGACAGACAGGGTGATTCCTATATAACCCCCAAACTTTGTTTGCGGGGGGTCAAACAAACTATTATTACTCTACCTGTTCTAGATCTAGTACGTATCTCAGATCTGGACTTTAACAAAAAACTTTAACCAGTCACTCAGAAATAAAATATAGGTCCTGGTAACCAAAATTTGTGTACCGATTTCACGAACTTTCAAAGACTCATCTTTGGGCAAAATATCATACACAGTTATTTTCAAGGGCCAAAATAGTCGACAAAATTCTAGGTTGCGATAATTATTTTGCAGACTTTGCTTATATGCTGCCTATCGTTATTAACTTTTTTTCAAATTCAAGAGTTTTTTCAAGGATATTTTAATATATTTTAAAATTCAGGGTCTTTTCCAGGCCCTTGAACACTAAAATGAAATTCAAGGGTTTTTCCAGTTTTCCAGGATGTGTGACAACCCTGCATACATCTAAGACTTGTGGTTCAAACGATATATAGTCTTTAACTTTAAACAGCCAGACGGACAGACAGACGTATGGACGGACGGACAAATAGGCGAAACGCTTTATCCCTTCCCAACTCTGTTGGGCTAGGGGAGGAAAAAATAAGAGGTTCATCTGGACCATGGCTGACATAGATATATGAATGGCATTTCCAGTAGGAGTCTATTCTAAACTGAATTCTCAGCTGGTGGCAACCTTGGATTAGATGCAGAAATGGTAGACAACAATTTTTGATAGAACACGTTGTGATCAAAGTTTGGTAAAGTTGGATATTAAATGGCTTCACAGTCCCAATTTAATGAAGTCCAACATTCAGCTATTTTCCCCACTGACCCTCTTGTATAAAGTAAAGACATGCCGGATACTTTTTGGGAAGGGCCTAAGGCCTATCGTAACTAAGTAAGTTTAGACCTGTGAATGTTTCCATAGGGTCCAATCATTCCAATGTTGAACTACCTTCCCTGCTAGAGGCAATATTGGATGAGTAACAGACATGTTGGATAAATTTTTGGAAAGGACCATCTAAGAACCTTTGTGACTAAGTTTGGTTGTAAATTGATTTGTAATTTCTGAGAGGAAGATCTTCTAATATGTTTTCTATAAGTCCTTCACTACATATATATGTAGTTTTTTTCACCAGTGTGTTTGTGTTTTTTACTTGTTTCCTATCTCAGTTTATCATGTTTACATATATCTACATATATTAATGTACTTTTGTAAGTTTTTTCACCATTGCATGTTCTCAAGATGTTTTTGGAGTGAAATATTTTGATTAAACACTGTACTACATACTATTAGATTATTTGTATACATTTAATCATCATAACATTAAAAAAATGTTCTCGAAAGTGTATTCTTGTACGATTCTTCAAGTAAACACGTTGCCTTCTACCATGTACATATCCTCATGTGTTTCTAAGTTTCCATTAGGACTAAAACTATCACTAAATATATCATAGTTATACAGTGTATCACCATCATGTCTTTTCATGTGTCTTTTTAAGCTTTCGGCGTGACTAAAAACTCTATTACATATATCACATTTAAAAGGTTTATCACCAGTGTGTATTCTCATGTGTATATTTAGGTAAGAATTCTGTGTAAATCCTTTACTACATATATCACATTTATAGGGTTTATCACCAGTGTGTGTTCTCATGTGTAGCCTTAGGGTACCATTCTCTCTAAATCCTTTCAAACACACTCCACATTTAAAAGGTTTATCATCATTGTGTATTTTCATGTGTTTTTTTAAGGATCCATTCTGATTAAATCTATAACCACATATATCACATTTATAAGGTTTATCACCACTATGTATTCTCATGTGTTGGTTTAAGGTACCATTCGAAGTAAATTCTTTACAACAAACATCACATTTATAGGGTTTTTCACCAGTGTGTGATCTCATGTGTACCTTAAGGTTAGAACTCACACTAAATCCTTTACTACATATATCACATTTATAAGGTTTATCACCAGTATGAGTTCTCATGTGTGAAGTAAGGCTACCAATTTGTTTAAATCCTTTCATGCACACTTCACATTTAAAAGGTTCATCACCACTGTGTATTCTCATGTGTATCTGTAGTTTGCAAGTCTGTTTAAACCCTTTACCACATACTTCACATTTATGAGGCTTATCCAAATTGTTTGTTTCCATTGCAGTATAAACAGTATGACAGATCTACATGTACTTTGTAAATTCCTGAAAAATAAAAAAAGACACCAGATGATTCTTCTGCACCATTCATGTAAAAAATTATTTGATTAGTCAAAATTGACTAATAAATTTCAACAGTTTTAAAAAATTCCCTGTAAATCTAGTTCCCTGTAAGTTTGCAACTGTTCCCTCTAAGTCCGGTTTTGTGAAAGTCTGGTTAACTGTATATCTGGTGCCCTGTAAGTCTGCAGCTGGCCCCTGTATGCTTGGTTCCCTGTAAGTTTGCATTGGTTCCCTCTTAGTCTGGTTTTGTGAAAGTCTGGTTAACTGTATATCTGGTACCCTATAAGTCTGCAGCTGGTACCTGTATGCTTGGTTCCCTGTACATTTATGTAAGTCCAGTTACCAAAAACACCAACAAATGCATTATACAAAAATAAATACACTATATGTTATAATCGCAATAATAATGCATTTATATGATATCCAAGGGCTTTATTTTCATTTTGCAGTTAGCATGTTCAGGAAAATCCGGACGGACGGACGGACGGACGAATGGACCGAAAGACGTAAAGCAGTATACCCCCCTCCTTAGGAGCGGGGGTATAATAAAAGAAAATTTGTGTCATATAAAGCTATCCTAAATGTACATGTAGATCTAGGAACACCTCCAACATAAGCTTTTGGTGGGAAAAGGAACATAAAATTGATAATTTTTAAAAAAAATTAAATCTAAATTGAAGATCTTGAAATATCAATAATATTTGATTGATTTTAACTGATATATAAATCAAATACAAAAGTCTTGTAAATTCAGTTGCGGATAGCCAGGTCTCCTTGTCATGACCTGAAGTCTCCGTATCTGTACCCTGAGGGAGACTTCAAGTCTCCCTGTTCTTTTGAAGTGTGGTGAGCTCTGATATATAGTTTCCTAACTCTCCCACATGTCACCATGATGTACTATTATATAAATAATTCCCCACATATCATACAAGAGGCTCTCAAGAGCCTGTATCGCCCACCTGGACCCTGGATTACATCTGTAGACAGTCTTTGTTACCTGACCTAAATTAAACCATGGTTCCATTTTGCCAAATGGTCTCAGCGGACAAGACCTTTGAAAATGCTTCAGTTAGGTCCAAGTTTAGTTCCTTTTTCTGCAGGGGACAATCCTAGGACTATTGTGTTTCAAATTGGCTTAATAGTTGAAGTGAAAAAGATCTTTGTGCATGTTTACCCATAGGATCCAATATTTAATTATGTTTATTTCTGGCATCAATCTTGGACTAGTGCCTGACCTAAAAACACCTTTTTTGCAGGGGACCATCTAAGGACTATTGTGGGCAAGTATGGTTCCAATTGGCTCAGCAGATTCAGAGGAAAAAATCTATGAATGTGTATTTCCCATAGGGTCCAATATTAAAACAATGGTCACCGCTGACGGCCATCTTGTATATAGCGTGGACCTGAGAAACACTTTTTTGTAGGGGACCACCTCAGGACTACTGTGGCCAAGTTTGGTTCCAATTAGCTAAGCAGTTTTAGAGATGATCTTTGAATGTGTTTTCCCATAGGGTCCAATGTTAAAACAATGTTTCCTGCTGGCTGCCATCTTAGATATAGCACAGACCTGAAAAACACCTTTTTTAGGGGACCCCCTAAAGACTATTGTGGCCAAGTTTGGTTTAAACTGGCTCAGCAGTTTTATAGGAAAAGATTTTTGAATGTGTTTACCCATAGGGTCCAATGTTAAAACAATGTTTCCTGCTGGCAGCCATCTTAGATATAGCACAGACCTGAAAAACACCTTTTTTAAGGGACCCCCTAAAGACTATTGTGGCCAAGTTTGGTTTAAACTGGCTCAGCAGTTTTAGAGGAAAAGATCTTTGAATGTGTTTTCCCAAAGGGTCCAATGTTAAAACAAGGTTTCCTGCTGGCGGCCATCTTCGATATAGCACAGACCTGAAAAACACCTTTTTTGTAAGAGACCACCTAAGAAAAATTATGGCCAAGTTTGGTTCAAACTGGCTCAGCAGTTTCAGAGGAGATCTTTGAATGTGTTTTCCCACAGAGTGCAATGTTAAAACAATGTTTCCCGTTGGCGGCAATCTTGGAATTGGATATAGGGCAGACCTGAAAAACACCTTTTTTGTAGGGGACCACCTAAGGACTTTTGCGGCAAAGTTTGGTTCCAGCTGGTCCAGTAGTTGCAGAGAAGAAGATCTATCAATGTGTTTTCCCATAGGGTCCCATGTTAAAACAATGTTTTCTGCTGGCGGCCATCTTGGATATAGGCAGACCTGAAAAAAAAACACTTTTTTGTAGGGGACCACCTAAGGACTATTGTGGCAAAGTTTGGTTCCAATTGGTCCAGTTGTTTCAGAGGAAAAGATCTTCGAATGAAAAGTTTAAGCCGGATGGACGACAGACACTAACTGATGGCAAAAACTCGCCCTGGCATTAGCCAGGTGAGCTAAAATATTATGTAATGCTAAAATGGATTGAACAATGAGACAAATTCAGGAAAATCATAAAATTGAAGCCTTAACTTATATCGGATATGTTTTCCTTTATTAACTGTGTGTCATAATTGACATCTTATCAGATTTCAATCATTTGTGCATGAAGCTAGGAATGTTTCGTGAATTCTATTTCAAGATTTTCCCTTAAATGAACCTTATTCAAATACTGAACTTAAATGCCCTGAGCAATGCAGTACACATGTAAAATCAAATAAAGCCACTGTTTTTTTTTTTATTTTAAGTTTTACAAACTTTTTCCTAATTGTTGGTGGCTAGGAGGAAGGGGAAAATAAATACAATGTAACAAAATTCCAGAAAATTGAGGTCAGGCAAAAAAATTTGGATAAAAATAGTAGGAATTTTAATGAATAATATGCTAAATATTTGTATGATAGGAAAAAAAATTAAAATAAAAACATTTTTTTTCTATTTCGGGGCCAAATTTTTAGGGTAGGAGGGTTTGTAAAACTAACAAGATGTGTTTTGTGAAACACTTATGCCCCCTATCATATATGTATTTATACATTCTGTTATCAACTGAAGGATTTAATTACAAGTGATGATTGTGTTTGGATGCAAACACAGATGTGTTTAGATGCAAACACAGAAGAATCAAAGTATCCCAACGACCCTGCTCCCAACCCTTGAAAAATACCCAGGCATTACTAACAGGAAAAACAATTTTCACTCTGTTTTGAAAGTATTTTTAACTAACTCTTTATTCATCAGGTCTGCCAATAAATAGTATAGATAGAGTTAAGTCTGTTATAGCAATTTACTTTAAGGGTCAACATCATTAAGCAACTTGTTGGTACATAAATGCTTCAGCTTCAAGACTGGAATGAATTCTATACATACTTTTTAAACAATTAAAGACAAGGGTATTGTTTGGAAGCAATGACATTCATATTGTGCTGGGTGTAAAAATATACATTGCATATTAAATAAATGTGCATGATCAAAGCATTTCAGGATTTTTTTACCCGTATCAAAAGTATAATTTCAAATACGGCCACTGCGGAGAAGAAGAATGCTATAAACAACATGATAGCACCAGCTCCCTTGTTCTTTCCCATGATTCCTAGCCCATTAATCCAGCCTCTGTCAAAAATCAAGCATCTTTTTATAAATAAGGATAATAAATACATGATTTTAAAAACACATTCAAGATTAAACAGTCTTAATTTTTATTAAATATTTTTACTTTCTACCTATCCGAAGAAGTAATACCAACTCTAACACAGCACATATAGAAAAGAAAAGAAGAAAGATTTAGCAACTTTGAACAATGAATGTCCTTCTGACAAAATAATTTGTAGAAATAAATTCTTGTATCAACTCAAAAGTGGATGCAAACACAGAAGTCACCCAAATGAACCCCTCAAATCATTATCCAAGCATTATTAAAAAACAATTTTCACCCCCCCTTTTTTTTGGAACATTTATAGTCAACTCATTGTGTTCTGACTATCAGTGTTATCAGTACTTTGATTACACCAGGGATCATCAATACTGGTTCCTCAAAAGTGGAGGAATATACAGAAGAGAAGAAATGAAATAATAGATATTTTTAGTAACATCCCTCATCATTGATATATATAATACATACATGTATATAAATACCTGTAAAACGAAAGTGAATAAATGAAAAAAATATGCTAAATGATTTAAAAAATCTATTTTTACAAAACAAATCTAGAGATATCAAGAAACATTTCATCATTAATGAGTTTAATTTCTATATATATAAATAAACAAAATATAATTTCATTTTTCTGGTGAAATTTTACCGAACTTTCACATGCCAAGGTCAAGGTCACAAGGTCAAATATTCTAGTACCAACTGAAAGGTCTCTCCACAAGGAATACACATGCAAACTATGAAAGCCCTATCACTTACCATTCAAAAGATATGCTCAATATTAAAGTTTTTATGCAGTTGTTCACAGGCCAAGGTAAAGGTCACAAGGTCAACTATTCTGGTACCAATTGAAAGGTCTTGTCACAAGGAACACACATGCAAAATATAAGAGCCCTATCACTAACCATTCAAAAGATATACACAATGTTAAAGTTTTTTGTGGACAAACAGAGAAACAAACAGACAGACAGACCAAAAACTATATGCCCCCCGAATCTTCGATTCACGGGGGCATAAAAATTCTATAGATATCAAGAAACATTTCATCATAAATGAGTTCAATTTCTATATATATATATAAAATAAAGCAAAGTATATTTTCGTTTTTTGGTGAAATTTTACCTAACAGTCACATGCCAAGGTCAAGGTCACAAGGTCAAATATTCTGGTACCAACTGAAAGGTCTCTCCACAAGGAATACATATGCAAAGTATGAAAGAACTATCACTTACCATTCAAAAGATATGCTCAATGTTAAAGTTTTTATGCAGTTGTTCACAGGCCAAGGTCAAGGTCACAAGGTCAACTATTCTGGTACCAATTGAAAGGTCTTGCCACAAGGAATGCACATGCAAAATATGAAAGCCATATCACTTACCATTCAAAAGATATACCCAATGTTAAAGTTTTTTGTAGACAAACAGACAAACAAACAGACAGACAGACCAAAAACTATATGCCCCCGAAACTTCGTTTCACAGGAGCATAAAAATAGTGCTGTATTTGTGGTGTCCATGTGTTTTGTGGTTGTGTTGTGTTTTTAGTCTTCTGTCTTTTGGTATGTGTTCTCATTTATGCCTCGTCTCTGGAATTTGATTATTATGTAATCTTGGGGTTTGTTCTTTTGGGTATTATACTGCCGTTGTCAAATGGAAGAATGTGTCTATAGAACATGGAAGACCCGACCTCCTTGAAATTGTAACCCCTTAAATCATTAAAGGGGAAGTTCAGTCAAAAATCAAAATTTGATATTCTGTTATTTACATGTCAAACATCGATGATACATCGACAAAAAAATTATATCTTTATCTATAAAGTCAAAAAACGAACTTAGAAATGTCAAAAAATTACTACTGGGGGTCCGCCATGTATACATAGGTGGCGACACAATCGATATCACAACATCTAATTACCGCTGTACATCTATACTGCGGAAAAGTGACACGTACAATTATTATAAAGATAACATTGTGTTACCATGCGGAATTTATAATTACACTTTCGAATTACAGTTTCGTTGTACTGGTCAGGTTTTCTGATTTTTTAAAAATCACCTACCTGTATGATAATTTAAAATCAACGAAATATTTTGCTTATTTTTTACCATCTGAATAGGTGAGCGTTTTATTATTTTCGTTCTCATATTAATAAGAACATAAAAATACTGAAAATAATCTCGTGATATCTGCTTTTAGTTTTTTTTCTTTATTTTCATCATTTTTATGAAATTAATCTAGGATTCAAAGGAATTCTTCCCTAAACAAAAAAAGAATAACTAAATCGTGCAAGCAGAATAATATTTATAATATTGTATTTCTAAACCATCTCCGTTACCGTAATTTCCGAGAGATATGAATATATATATATTTTTTAATTTGTGTGACTACCTGCATGAGGTGATTGTATATTGTAACAGTCGTAAAACATTCCGTCTGTGT
Organism: Modiolus philippinarum; assembly: GCA_002080025.1. Classification (NCBI taxonomy): domain Eukaryota; kingdom Metazoa; phylum Mollusca; class Bivalvia; order Mytilida; family Modiolidae; genus Modiolus; species Modiolus philippinarum. The sequence goes on from MJUU01044870.1 coordinate 25,254, forward strand.
ATATTTCACTGTCGTCTCAATATACGCACGTGTCCGGCACTCTCCCCGGGGCAGAGCTGTCGGCTTACACAAATTACAAAAACAAGGAATTTATCCTACTTTCTTGGATCTATTGTCCATTGAAGCTAAAATTTAATCTACATTTAACTAGTCCCAGATTGAAATTGTGTTTATTGATAATAAAGATATATGTATTCGGGTTAATAAATTTACTTTTTTTATTCCATTTATGTTTAAAATCCTGTTTCTTGACTATGTGTCAGTCTTATCAGAGGCAGAGACATATAAAACATTTATATGTCAGTAGTTATGAAATGACAATTCTGCACCACCCCCCATTTTCAAGCAG